>JAXCGZ010002056.1:75000-92500 GCA_037179515.1 Halocaridina rubra | reverse complement strand
ATATGTGAAACCGGTCCAACAACACTCGGAGGTACATGACGATAATATGGTTTGTTCGGTGACCTTCTGCAATCTTCTCGACGATGCCATGATTCCTTACAAGACCATTTTCCAACAATAGAATAAACAGCGACAGCAACTCCCCATTTCCATGTTCTTCGCTCGTAAAAATCAGCCGTAAAGCTGTTATTGGCTGCAGAATAATTTCCTCTGGAGTCTACAAACGTCATTACCACCTCATTCACGGTAAGCATACCTATCACGTTCATATAAATTTACGTTGCATGCTGTTATTTATAAAGTAAAGGAGGTTTTTTAACAGCGCAGGGAGGGTTTATACAGTAAACGTAAAAATAATTGTAAAATACCTATGTGCATGAGTAAGTCATGTCATTACCACCTCATTCACAGTAAGTTTATTTATCACTTTCATATAAATTTCCGCTTGCATGCTGTTATTTATGAAGTAAAGGGTGGTTTGTTAACAGTACAGGGAGGGTTTATACAATAAAGTAAAAATAAATGTAAATTATCTATGTACATATAGGGTGATCCTACTTCGCGGAAATTCACCTATCGCGGTCGGTCCCGAATCCTAACCCCTGCGATAAACGAGGGATCACTGTATATATATATATATATATATATATATATATATATATATATATATATATATATATATATATATATATATATATATATATATATATATATATATATATATATATATATACACACAGAGTAATCCCTCGCTATTTTGTGGTTCACCTATCGCGAATTCAGTGCATCGCGGATTTTATTTTGGCAAAAAAAATAAATAAATAAAAATATATATATATATATATATTTTTTTTAAAGATTATTGTGACACCAGGATGGGCCAAAATGATAATATAAAACAACCTTTATCGGGCTGTAAAGAGGAACAGAGATGGAGAGTGTAATGACCTGTCAGATGTGAAGGAATTATAAAAGATGAGTAATGAATATCCAGTTCTCTGCTGGGTTTTGATATACCTTTGCATTACTTTCATGATGCCTATTCCAATAATTCTCCTTAGATCTTATTATTATTATTATTATTATTATTATTATATTATTATTATTATTATTATTATTATTATTATTATTATTATTTTTATTATTATTATTAGCAACAATAATTTTCCTTTGATTATTATTATTATTATTATTATTATTATTATTATTATTATTATTAAGGGCTCATCATTGTTTGTACATCTGTTGGTTTATTTACTTTAATGACTGTGTACAGTGCCCCTCCCTAGTTGGCTGGGACAAAGAGAGTGTGGGGGGTTGGGTAGAATAGAATGTTGGAGAGAGAGAGAGAGAAACATCTTTACTTAACTCTTGTTCATTCAACCAAAACTGTATTATTTATTGTAAAAATAATAGTTTAATTACAAATTCGTAATAATAATAATAATACTATAATAATAATAATAACCTCCACAATTATCATCAAAGGAAAATTATTGTTGCCAATAATAATAATAATAATAATAATAATAATGATAATAATAATAATAGTAATAATAAGATCTAAGGAGGATTTTTGGAATAGACATCATGAAAGTAATGCAGAGGTATATTAAAACCCAGCAGAGAATTGGATATTCATTTCATATCTTTTATAGTCCCTTCATATCTGACAGGTGGTTACACTATCCATCTCTGTCTCTCTTTACAGCCTGATAAAAGCTGTTTTATTTCATAATTTCTCGGTCCGTCCCGGTGTCATAATCATCTTTAATTTTTTTTTTTTTTTTTTTTTTTAAATAGGTATTCCTACTTTGCGAAAATTCACCTATCGCGGCCGGTCCTGGAACTGAACCCCCGCGATGAACTAGTGGTTACTGTATATATATATATATATATATATATATATATATATATATATATATATATATATATATATATATATATATATATATATATATATATATATATATATATATATATATATATATATATATATATATATATATATATATATATATATATATATATATATATATATATATATATATCAGTTACTGTTCTTTTTCTATGCCCACAGCGACACTGAATATTCTTGGATATTCATTACACATCTTTTATTATCCCTTCACATCTGACAAGTCATTACACTCTACATCTCTGTTTTTCTTTATGTATTCTTCGTGCCCAGGCCCGATGATGGCTGTTTTATTTTATTATTTTATTTTTTGGCCCGCCCTGATGTCAGTCATAATAAAAAAACTAAAAATGAATATATATATATATATATATATATATATATATATATATATATATATATATATATATATATATATATATATATATATATATATATACAGTAATCCCTCGCTATTTCGCGGTTCACCTATCACGGATTCACTGTATCGCGGATTAAAAAAAAAAAAAAAAAATTTTAAGATTATCGTGACACCAGGATGGGACAAAAATGATAAAATAAAACAGCCCCTATCAGGCTATAAAGAGAAACAGAGATGGAGAGTGTAATGACCTGTCAGATGTGAAGGGATTATAAAAGATTTGTAATGAATATCTAGCTCTGCTGGGTTTTAATATACCTCTGCATTACTTTCATGATGTCTATTCCAATAATTCTCCTTAGATCTTATTATTATTATTATCATTATTATTATTATTATTATTATATTATTATTGGCGACAATAATTTTCCTTTGATGATGATTGTGGTGATTATTATTATTATTATTATTATTATTATTATTATTATTATTATTATTAAGGGCTCATCATTGTTTGTACATCTGTTGGTTTATTTACTTTAATAACTGTGTACAGTGCCCCTCCCTGGTTGGCGGGGACAAAGAGTGTGTGGGGGGTTGGGTAGAATAGAATTTTGGAGAGAGAGAGAGAGAGAGAGAGAGAGAGAGACATCTTTAATTATCTCTTGTTCATTGAACCAAAACTACATTAATTATTGTAAAAATAATGGTTTAATTACAAATTTGTAATAATAATGATGTTAATAATAATAATAATAATAATTATAATCTCCACAATCATCATCAAAGGAAAATTATTGTAAAAAATAATAATAATAATTATAATGATAAAAATAATAATAATAATAATAATAATAATAATAATAATAATAATAACTAATAATAATAATAAAAATAATAATAATAATAATAAGAATAATAATAATAATAATAATAATAAGATCTAAGGAGAATTTTTGGAATAGACATCATGAAAGTAATGCAGAGGTATATTAAAATCTAGCAGAAAGCTGGATATTCATTATGCATCTTTATTAATTCCTTCACATCTGACAGGACATTACACTCTCCATCTCTGTTTCTCTTTACAGCCTGATAAAGGCTGTTCTATTATATAATTTGTGGGCCGTCCTGGTGTCATAATCATCTTAAAAAAAGAGAAAATATATAGATACAGTATATATATATATATATATATATATATATATATATATATATATATATATATATATATATATATATATATATATATATATATATATATATATATATATATATATATATTTTAAAGGTGTTCCTACTTCGCGGAAATTCACTTATCGCGGCCGGTCCCCGAACTGAAACCCCGCGATAAATGAAGGATTACTGTGTGTATATATATATATATATATATATATATATATATATATATATATATATATATATATATATATATATATATATATATATATATATATATATATATATATATATATAAAACGTGTTCATATTCCGCGAAATTGGAATAACGCCCCTAAACAATAATAGTAAAAAAATATGAAATTAGCAAATAATGCCTATGCCAAAAAATAAAAAATTAAAATTTCATTTTAGTCAATAATCGACTGCCTCGAAGGCCCCTATCCGTCATCCTCCTCCTCTTCTACTGCTTAATGCGATCGGATATTTTGAAGATAATGGAAAAAAAGCATTAAGAACAAACAGCAAACAAACTTTCGATATAATATCTTCAGGGAAATAGTGTGTGAGGGTGCATCAGCTGATACGGAAGCGGCAAAACATTTGTGGTTAGAGGTTCGTCTCCCGCATCCTCCTCCTCTTCTACCTCTTAATGCGATCGAATATTATGAAGAGAATTGAAAAAAAACATTAAGAACAAACAACAAACAAACTTGCAATACAATATCGTCAGGGAAATAGCGTGTAGAGAATAGATATATTTCATTTAAGTTTCCCATGTACAGTACAATATACGTTTTCTTTGTGGCGAATTGTATAGTTTTCTCTTTGTCTCAGCTGATTTTGTTTACGTTAAGATTTCTTGCAGTAAGGTCGATATGTAAAGAAGATAGAATAATGTTTAGAACCAAGGAATATTAATAATACCAAAATTTCAAAATTAGATAAACCCCCCCAATTTTTTTTTTTTATGAAGAATATTGTGATACCAGGATGGGCCAAAAATGATAAAGTAAAACAGCCCTTATCAGGCTGTAAAGAGAAACAGAGATGGAGAGTGTAATGACCTGTCAGATGTGAAGGGATTATAAAAGATGTGTAATGAATATCCAGTTCTCTGCTGGGCTTAGTTATACCTCTGCATTACTTTCATGATGTCTATTCCAATAATTCTCCTTAGATATAATTATTATTATTATTATTATTATTATTGGCGACAATAATTTTCCTTTGATGATGATTGTGGAGATTATTATTATTATTATTATTATTATTATTATTATTATTAATATTATTATTATTATTATTAAGGGCTCATCATTTTTTGTACATCTGTTGGTTTATTTACTTTAATAACTGTGTACAGTGCCCCTCCCCACTTGGCTGGGACAAAGAGAGTGATTACCTAATTGTGATTACCTAATTGTGTTTACGGGAAAGAGCCCAAAGCTCGTATCTTCCCGTCTCCTCATCGGTTCCATTTTATACTTAGTGATACATATCATACCTGTCCTTAAAACTATGGATTGAGATAGCATTAACTACCTCCTCGCTTAGCCAATTCCAATTATCAACTACTCTTACACTGAAAAAGTATTTCCTTACATCCTGCAAAGAAGTTTTCGTACGAAGCTTCAAACTTTGACCTCTAGTTCTAGAGCCAGCCATATCAAAATATCGATCCCTATCCACTCTATCATAACCATGAAGGAATTTAAAGACTGTCACCATATCCCCCCTCACTCTTCTAGCTTCGAGTGATGGTAAGTCTAATTCCCTCAGCCTCTCATCATAACTGAGATTGCGTATTTCTGGCACCAGTTTCGTGGCATGTCTTTGAACTTTTTCAAGCTTAGCTATGTGCTTTTTCAAGTGCGGATTCCAAAAGGGGGCTGCATATTCGAGTTTTGGCCTCACATAGGTTACATAAATATTTCTGAACATTTCCTTGTCCATGTGCCTGAAGGCTACCCTTACATTTGATAACAATGCATATGCTGCCCTTACTATGCCATTTATATGTATTTCTGGAGACAAATCTGCCAGTATGTTTACTCCTAGATCTCTCTCATTTTCTGTCTCTTGAAGTTGTACTCCAGCCACCGAGTAGTCAAGCTTGGGCCTTCTTGCACTTGTACCCATTCTCATTACCTTACATTTTGAAGTATTGAATATCATTAGCCACTTTTCTGACCACTCATGCAGATTATTTAGATCCTCCTGAAGCTCTCTACCATTGTTCTCGTTTTTTACTTTCTTCACAATCTTTGCATCATCTGCAAACATATTCATGAATGAATTTACAGACTCTGGTAGGTCATTTACATATACAAGGAACAAAAGTGGCCCTAAAACTGAACCCTGTGGAACTCCACTACTAACTCTTCTCCATTCAGACACTGAGTGTCTTACTCTAACCCTCTGTTCCCTTCCTTCTAAGTAAGTTTTTATCCATTCTAAAACATTTCCACCTATTTTTGCCATTGATTGCAGCTTCCTAATAAGTCTCCCATACGGAACAGTGTCAAACGCTTTCTGGAAGTCTAGGAATATGCAATCTGCCCAGCCCTCTCTTTCCTGTAAGATTCGGCTTACCTCATCATAAAATTCTAATAAGTTTGTTACTGTTGATCTACCTTCTCTGAAGCCATGTTGCCTCACTGACAAAAAGTTGAAGGATTCCAAGTGAAGAGAGATATGTTTCCTTAGTAGTTTCTCCATAACTTTGCAAACTATGCTTTTTTGAAGATAGGTATCACATTTGCTTGTTTCCAGCATCTTGGAATCTCCCCTGACTCCAGTGACTTTTTAAATATGATACTTAGTGCCACTGATATTGAGTTTGCGCATTTTTTAAGCACAAGAGGAGATATGTCATCAGGACCTGTAGCTTTATGAACATCTAAATCCATCAGCGCTTTGCATACCTCTGTGGCTGTAAGGTTGATGTTCTCTAATACCGGCCCTTGAGCTTCTATCACTGCAATCTGAGGGGGTGGGGTATTTTCTACTGTAAATACTGACTGAAACTCCTTGTTCAATTCTTTGCAGATCTCTTCATCCGTCTCAGTGATGCTTCCATCCGCTCTCTTTAGCCTTAAAACCTGTTCTTTTACCTTCAGTTTTCCTCTGATAAAGCTGTGGAAAAGCTTGGGATTTTCTTTAGCCTTCCTGGTGATGTCCCTCTCATAGTCTCTCTCTGCCTCTCTCCTTTTACTTTGGTAGTCATTTCTTGCTCTTTTGTAGGTTTGCCAGGCATTTATGTTTTTTCTCCTCCTATACCTTCTCCAGCATTTGTCTCTCCACTCCTTAGCTCTTTTACACCCATTATCAAACCATATCTCTCTGGCATGAATTACACCTACTTTGGTGACAGGTATGCAGCAATCTACTATCTTCCCATATTTCTCACAGAAGATGTCATACATTTCTTGTACAGATTTGTTGTAAAAATAAGGTTCTCCAGTCAATAACTGTAAAAAGCTCATTCATTTTGATGTAATCTCCTTTCGGATAGTTCCTCCTCATGTCCTCAGTGCCTCTACTCTCAGGAAGAATATCTTCAATGATATACTCCATCAACAACACACAGTGGTCACTCTTTCCAATTGGTGGTTCATACTCAATTTTTTCAATATCCAACACATTATCTGTAAACACTAGATCAAGTAGTGATGGCTCATCCTCACCCCTGGCCCTTGTTGGTTCCATTACATGTTGGTGTAGGAAATTCCCTTGTACGCAATCTAGGAATCTTGCCCCGAATGAGTCCTCACCACTGTGTGGGTCAAGATTTATCCAATCTGTCTCTTTATGATTAAAGTCTCCCATAATCAAAATCCTACATTTTTTTTCCCGTGCCATGTTAACAACTGAGTTTATGACTTCAATAGTACCTATATGACTTTCCTCATAAACTTCAAGCCTATTTTGGTTCCTTGGTGGGTTGTATACAACAGTTATTATAATGCTCTCTGACCCAGTATTTATGCGAGCAACAAGAAATTCCTTGAACTCACTTTCTATAGCCAAGTTTATTTCTTCAACTTGAATCCTTTCACTTATGAGCAGTGCTATCCCTCCACCAGTCCTCTCAGATCTTTCAACCGTTAGTATTCTGAAGCCCTTAGGAAAAACTGTGACACTGTTTATGTCCTCACTCAACTTAGTCTCTGTAATTGCTACTATATCTGCCTTACTGTTGTGAATCCTATCTTTTAATTCTACTGCCTTACCAGCTAATCCATCAGCATTTGTGTATAACAATCTTAATGAGGCCCCATCCCCTGATCTTCTGTCATTATCTTCTTTATCTCCCCTTTGTCTGGAAGAACTCTGAAATGAAAATTTTTCTTCTGTTCTTCATTTCTTTCCTCATTTAGCCTTCTTGCCTCTTGCAACAAGTTTTTGATCTTTCCCATTTCTTCCTGTGTTCTGTATCGTCTACTGAACACTTCTTTGAATTCTTGAAGGTCTTTTAGACTTTATTTCCTCAACAATATTTCCCTACATGTTTCCCCTCTCTCAAAGGTTACTTTTGTTGGTCTCAGCTTTCCTTCCCTCGAATATTTACCTAGTTGGTGTATGTTTACAATATCCTCAGGACCACAAACTACTCCAAGCTTTCTTATCAGGTCTACAACCCTAGCTTTATTTTCTTCAAGTCTCCCCTGCCATGTTGGCTCCTGGGATTCGCTTATGCCTGAGATTACCACTGTCTTCTCCTTATCAAGTGCCTGTCTGATGAGTGGGTTTGCCCTTTCCAGCACAACATCTTTCATTTTTTCAATTACTGTCTCTTTATAGTCAACTGTTTGTATGTTTTCCAGTGCCACCACCTTTACAGCCTCTTTTACTGCCACATTCCCCTTTAGTGCATCAGCAAAGGAAGTTTTCATGGCATCATTTTCCATATTCAGCTCCTGGAACTCTTTTCTGAACTGTTCAATGTTTTCTTTAATCTAGACATTCCAAGCAGCAATCTCGCCTCTCTCTGAAGAGAGCAGTGAACTAACATCTAATTCCTTTAGGTTGTCATTCAGCTGTTTGTTTTTATCTTCTTGTTTAGAAATTCTAGATTCTAGTTGACTCTTTTTCCCCTTCCAGCTTCTTTATTCTTTTTTCTAGTTCCTTTCTCTCCTGCCCTTGTGCATTATTTGCTTCCTCCAAAGATCTTATTTGCTCTCTGAGTGTTTCATTCTCTTTCATTTCTCCATCCATATTCCGAATTTTTTCATCAAGGCTTATAACCATTGCCTCTAAATTCTTGATTTTTTGTTTAAGTCTCCTAATGGCTACCCCTCCTACCGACCCATGGATGGGAGAGGTTTTAGACAGAGATGGCCTCATTTTTATGTTCTCCCTCTCACAGAATATAGAAAGAAGAAGAGAAAGAGGAAAAAAAAAGAAAAAAACTTTTATTTAAGCTTCACACAGAATTTTTATATCTCCATGTAAGTGCTATTTAGTGACTCAATTTATCTCTTTTCTGGTAACACACATCTTAACTTAAAAACTTGACCATGGTAATTTAAGGATAAAAAGAATAAGAAAAAAAATGCAACAAAACAAAAGTCAAACCTGAAGGAAAATTCGAATTTGTGTCTGAGGAGGCACCCACCTGTTTCTGCTATATATTCTTCCTAACTGATAAACTCACTAGCTAACCAAGATATGTTATCACAGGATTAGACTTTACATTTAACTCAATATATATACAAAATAAAAAAAATAGTAAAAAAGAAAGCTAAAAGAAAAGCAAAAACATTAAGAAAATAAGACAGCTGTACTACTTGGCAACTTAACTCAGCACTCTTGACAGATGGATATTTGGTATTTATTTAATTATTCAATTATTTCGTGTATCAAACTAACTAACAAGTTAATATAAATGGGAAGGATACTGATTTTAACAATATATGGAACCACAGGATCAGGTAAACGGCTTAAGAGCTTTCCCCAGTTTACACAAAAAATTAGGTAATGTGATGTGATGGCTTCACCTTTGGCAACTCTTCTAAATTTCCTTCAAGGCAAAACAGGACAGCAGCTTCTCTCTCCCCTCACGAAAATGTTCTCAATTTTTTTTCCTTTAATATTTTGGACAGTCTCGTCATACAACAAATATAAGTTTTGTACTCACAATACTCTGCAGGATTTCAGATTTAGGGAAATTATGGTAAAGTTTTCCACTAAGCACTTAGTCACTCAAAAACACAAGTAAAAATTTAAGAGAAGCAGTTGCGTACACCTCCCGTCTGTGTGATTACCTAATTGTGATTACATAATTGTGTTTACGGGAAAGAGCCCAAAGCTCGTATCTTCCCGTCTCCTCATCGGTTCCATTTTATACTTAGTGATACTTATCATACCTGTCCTCAAAACTATGGATTGAGATAGCATTAACTACCTCCTCGCTTAGCGAATTCCAATTATCAACTACTCTTACACTGAAAAAGTATTTCCTTACGTCCTGCGAAGAAGTTTTCTTACGAAGCTTCAAACTATGACCTCTAGTTCTAGAGCCAGCCATATCAAAATATCGACCCCTATCCACTCTATCATAACCATGAAGGAATTTAAAGACTGTCACCATATCCCCCCTCACTCTTCTAGCTTCGAGTGATGGTAAGTCTAATTCCCTCAGCCTCTCATCATAACTGAGATTGCGTATTTCTGGCACCAGTTTCGTGGCATGTCTTTGAACTTTTTCAAGCTTAGCTATGTGCTTTTTCAAGTGCGGATTCCAAAAGGGGGCTGCATATTCCAGTTTTGGCCTCACATAGGTTACATAAATATTTCTGAACATTTCCTTGTCCATGTGCCTGAAGGCTACCCTTACATTTGATAAGAATGCATATGCTGCCCTTACTATGCCATTTATATGTATTTCTGGAGACAAATCTGCCAGTATGTTTACTCCTAGATCTCTCTCATTTTCTGTCTCTTGAAGTTGTACTCCAGCCACCAAGTAGTCAAGCTTGGGCCTTCTTGCACTTGTACCCATTCTCATTACCTTACATTTTGAAGTATTGAATTTCATTAGCCACTTTTCTGACCACTCATGCAGATTATTTAGATCCTCCTGAAGTTCTCTACCTTTGTTCTCGTTTTTTACTTTCTTCACAATCTTTGCATCATCTGCAAACATATTCATGAATGAATTTACAGACTCTGGTAGGTCATTTACATATACAAGGAACAAAAGTGGCCCTAAAACTGAACCCTGTGGAACTCCACTACTATCTCTTCTCCATTCAGACACTGAGTGTCTTACTCTAACCCTCTGTTCCCTTCCTTCTAAGTAAGTTTTTATCCATTCCAAAACATTTCCACCTATTCTAGCCATTGATTGCAGCTTCCTAATAAGTCTCCCATGTGGAACAGTGTCAAACGCTTTCTGGAAGTCTAGGAATATGCAATCTGCCCAGCCCTCTCTTTCCTGTAAGATTTGGCTTACCTCATCATAAAATTCTAATAAGTTTGTTACTGTTGATCTACCTTCTCTGAAGCCATGTTGCCTCACTGACAAAAAGTTGAAGGATTCCAAGTGAAGAGAGATATGTTTCCTTAGTAGTTTCTCCATAACTTTGCAAACTATGCTGGTCAAGGAAACAGGTCTATAGTTCAGAGCCGTATCCCTCCTTCCCTTTTTGAAGATAGGTATCACATTTGCTTGTTTCCAGCATCTTGGAATCTCCCCCGACTCCAGTGACTCCTTAAATATGATACTTAGTGCCACTGATATTGTGTTTGCGCATTTTTTAAGCACATGAGGGGATATGTCATCGGGACCTGTAGCTTTATGAAAATCTAAATCCATCAGCCCTTTGCATACCTCTGTGGCTGTAAGGTTGATGCTCTCTAATACCGGCCCTTGAGCTTCTATCACTGCAATCTGAGGGGGTGGGGTATTTTCTACTGTAAATACTGACTGAAACTCCTTGTTCAATTCTTTGCAGATCTCTTCATCCGTCTCAGTGATGCTTCCATCCGCTCTCTTTAGCCTTAAAACCTGTTCTTTTACCTTCAGTTTTCCTCTGATAAAGCTGTGGAAAAGCTTGGGATTTTCCTTAGCCTTCCTGGTGATGTCCCTCTCATAATCTCTCTCTGCCTCTCTCCTTTTACTTAGGTAGTCATTTCTTGCTCTTTTGTAGGTTTGCCAGGCATTTATGTTTTTCTCCTCCTATACCTTTTCCAGCATTTGTCTCTCCACTCCTTAGCTCTTTTACACCCATTATCGAACCATTTCTCTCTGGCATGAATTACACCTACTTTGGTGACAGGTATGCAGCAATCTACTATCTTCCCATATTTCTCACAAAAGATGTCATACATTTCTTGTACAGATTTGTTGTAAAATAAGGTTCTCCAGTCAATAACTGCAAAAAGCTCATTCATTTTGATGTAATCTCCTTTATGATAGTTCCTCCTCATGTCCTCAGTGCCTCTACTCTCAGGAAGAATATCTTCAATGATATACTCCATCAACAACACACAGTGGTCACTCTTTCCAATTGGTGGTTCATACTCAATTTTTTCAATATCCAACACATTATCTGTGAACACTAGATCAAGTAGTGATGGCTCATCCCCACCCCTGGCTCTTGTTGGTTCCATTACATGTTGGTGTAGGAAATTCCCTTGTACGCAATCTAGGAATCTTGCCCCGAATGAGTCCTCAAGATTTATATGTGTGTGTGTGTGTGTGGGGGTTTGGGTGAATAGAATGATGGAGAGAGAGAGAGAGAGAGAGAAACATCTTTAATTGACTTGTTCATTCAACCAAAACTACATTTATTATTGTAAAAATAATGGTTTAATTACAAATTCGTGATAATAATAATAATAATAATAATAACAATAATAATAATAATAATAATAACAATAATAATCTCCACAATTTTCATCAAAGGAAAATTATTGTTGTTAATAATAATAATAATAATAATAATAATAATAATATTAATAATAATAATAATAATAATAATAATAATAATAATAATAATAATAAGATCTAACGAGGATTTTTGGAATAGACATCATGAAAGTAATGCAGAGGTATATTAAAACCCAGCAGAGAATTGGATATTCATTTCATATCTTTTATAATCCCTTCACATCTTACAGGTCATTACACTCTCCATCTCTGTTTCTCTTTACAGCCTGACAAAGGCTGTTTTATTTTATCATATTTCGGCCCGTCCTGGTGTCATAATCGTCTTTAAAAAAAAAAAAAAAAAAAAAATTATAGGTGTTCCTACTTCGCGGAAATTCACCTATTGCGGCCGGTCCCGGAACTGAACCCCCGCAATAAACGAGGGGTTACTGTATATATATACACACCTAGTTTTCAGAATAACGCCTAGATAGGTTCTCAGAAGTGTCGGGTAAATGGAAAATCTCGTGAAAAAACGAGTCATTTTCCATAGAAAACAATGCTAAAGGGCATAGATACGTTCCAAACCCAAAGATATAAGTTAATTAAAAAACATATTTTATAACTACATAACAAAGCAAAAAGCCCTGTATCTATTTTTATGAGTACAGTGATCCCTCGTTTATCGTGAGGGTTAGGTTCCGGGACCCGTCGCGATAGGTGAACTTTCGCGACGTAGGAACACCTTAACCCTTTCGAGACGGCTTTCGGGTAATTGAAATAGAAAGGTAAAAATAGATGTATCTGCTTCATTTCAGACATATTAACTGATTTATCATAAAAAAGTAATTCATTTGTATATATTGTAAAAATTATAGCATTGGGACACATATTCCCCAGCAGACATGTCTACTGGGATTCATGTGTCCCAGTAGGCTGTGACCAACAGGATAGTTCAAACGTGAAAAATGCATATTTCCTTTATTATGAGCACAATAACAGCAGTAATCCATCCTTATTCAAAATTGTAAAATAATAAAAAAATATATTTATTCCTTCACTTGTCATTATAAACATAAGAATGGTATCTGGCAAAACAATATTTACACAAAGGTACTTGACAATGACTGCACATTGTCTTTGTGCACTTTTCAATACCTTTATCAGGACACCCTGCGCATCTTCGTCGAGTTTCACCTTCGATGGGCAACTGCACTCCAACATTTTCCATGCTTCTGCCCCGTTTCGATCTCGGTCCACATCGTATGCTTCTCTTGTTTGGATTTGAGGTTTGACCACGGTCTATCATTTCTTCAGAGAGATCGGTGTGATGAAGTCAAGCAGAAGCTTTTGTGTATGACGTTTGAGCGCCTTGTAGATTACCCAAGCATTGACACACGAGAACATGAGACACCTATAAAACACCTTCTTCCACCATTTCAGAGATTTCCTATCCAAGTCGTACAAAGCAGCCATCTGGTCAGCAATGTCAACTCCTCTCATTATCTTGCGATAGAAACTAATCGCCTCAGGACTTCCTATGTGTGATGTTGAGCCATCCCTTTGCTTCTTCGTTACTTCTGTCATGTCATTTTTATGACAATTGCTCAATACGAGAACTTCTTTTGTGTCAAGCCATTTAGCAGCCAAAGTTCCTCTAGTATTTCCAGAGAACTGAGCTTCTCCACGCTCTAAAACTGCATCCATGTTTGGAACATTCTTACGATTCTTCATGCAAGTCCCAACAGCTGCAAATGGAAGAGTATTCATCAAATGAACAGACGTGAAAAACCTGTCAAATTCTAAAGTCACATCATTTTCTTTTATGGTGTTACAAAGAGTTCTCACTACTCGCTGTCCTAGTGTGCCCTCTTGAGCGACAGTCTCTCTCACAACATAGATATTCATATCATACGTATAACCAGTGTGAGAGTCGCATCTCATCCAAACCTTTATACCTCTTTTCACTGGTTTGAGTGGGAGATATTGTTTCAAGGAGCTTCTTCCTTTGAATTTGGTCATAGATTCATCTATGCTCTGGAATGGGCTGTCCTGTCTTGCTTTTTGAAATGTGAATTTGAAACGTGAGATCAGATCTTCAACATAATAAAGCTTGGAAGCATCATCTGGTTTGTTTGGCTCTGCAAAGTACAGTTTTGACATATGTAACTTGAACCTATCTCTTGCCATTGTCTTTTTGATCAATGCATTGCCCAATGATATTTTGGAAGACCAATAAGAATTCAAGTTGGGGAGCCTGTTGAAGCACATTACGAGAACACAGCCTAGCAGTGATTTGATTTCATGAGGATTCGTAGGAGTGATTGTCTTTTTCTTGTTTTTTGCATAGGTTTCCAGCCGCTTATTTGTGCACGCTGAAATGTGAATAAGTAGGCTGCTTGGAAATAGCTATGAAAATATTTGAAGAGCACTAGAATTCCTCGATAGATCACTCCTGATAGTGCATTGCCTGCTACGTGAAGGTTCAAAGCAAGACTCAAAGTCTTGAAAGTCTTCAATATCTACCCATTCGGCTGGCTCTGCATCTGCTGCAGAACGTGACGGTTGTGGCTCCTCTGGTGCATCGAGCTATAATTGTTCATTTGTCGATTGGTGATCTTCTGGAAAAGATTCTTCACTTTCCGGAATAGTGTGAGCTTCATTTTCATAGGTTGGATCAGCAACTGAGTCATCATCACTCAGATCAGAGAATTCATCCAAGAGTCTTCAGATTTCACCATCATCCATTGAATGGGTCATCTTCATAAAATGTTATCTACAAAATAATATACAGAATGTTACTGTTCCTGCGTATTTTACAGCAATAATTGAAACATTATCGATAAAATGAAATCCTATCATAAATGTCTGATGGGACACTAAATTCCCAATGAAAAAGTCTACTGAGACACTAGTGTCCCAGTTCGTAATTTTATGCTATTACTTCCCATGTTGTGCAATATATGTTCACTATCATAATACATACTAATGATTCATAAATACATAATAATATTATGCATGAAATAAATGGTAAATTGACCACTTTCCAAGTCTACAAGGGAGAGAGAACGCTGTACATCCTCACCCGGCCATTGTTTGTTGCTAACTAACCGTCAATAGCATGTTGCTAAGTTGCCACATTTCACTGAGACAATTTTTCAATAGCTGCTGAACGTATAAAGGTCAGTTTAAATCTAATTCAACGCGTGTCTGGGACATATATGGCCCACCAGATTTTTTAAAATTTCTGCTGGGACATATGTGTCCCGGCAGTCGCGAAAGGGTTAAATTTTATTTTAATTTTTTTTTTTATTGTGACACCAGGATGGACCAAAAAATTATAAAATAAAACAGCCTTTCTCAGGCTGTAAAGAGAAACAGATGGAGAGTGTAATGACCTGTCAGATGTGAAGGGATTATAAAAGATGCGTAATGAATATCCAGCTCTCTGCTGGGTTTTAATATACCTCTGCATTACTCTCATGATGTCTATTCCAAAAATTCTCCTTAGATATTATTATTATTATTATTATTATTATTATTATTATTATTATTATTATTAACAATAATTTCCTTTGATGATGATTGTGGAGATTATTATTATTATTATTATTATTATTATTATTATTATTATTATTATTATTATTAATATCATCATTATTACGAATTTGTAATTAAACCATTATTTTTACAATAAATAATGTAATTTTGGTTGAATGAACAAGAGTTAATTAGATCTCTCTCTCTCTCTCTCTCTCTCTCTCTCTAATGCTAACACTCTTGACCACTATTGTCTTCAGTGCCCCGCAGTGAGAGATGTTTTACCACGAGGTCAGAACTTAATACAGATCTGCTCATTTTTACTTAATGATGACAACCTTGATGTTATTCTTGCTCGTTTTCCTCACTTTGGTGGCCATTAATTATATTGAATTATACATATATTTTCTGTATGTTGCTATATAATTCTGTTTGTGCATTCTGCGTTTCTCTGAGCTTTATTTTTGCATATAATGTACTCTGTACTGCCAGTCTGTGAGTTGTCTGTTAGTATGCAGCAATGTTTTATCAATATGTACACCTCCCTGTAAACCATGTTCAATTCTTGATTTTATATCCATTTGAAGCATTATTTGTATGAACTCATGTAATGTCTGACGCCTTGGCGCAATAAATTAATAAAATAAAAAATAAATCTCTCTCTCTCTCTCTCTCTCTCTCTCTCTCTCTCTCTCTCTCTCTCTCTCTCTCTCTCTCTCTCTCTCTCTCTCTCTCTCTCTCTCTCTCTCTCTCTCTCTCTCTCTCTCTCTCTCTCTCTCTCTCTCTCTCAAAACCATGTCTATGCGTATGTGTATGTACAGGGTGGTACATAACCTTTTTACTAGGGGACATAAAAATAACGGGCAATATTGCAGAACAGTATATTACATTAAAGTATAACTGAATCACTAGAATATCAGTCATGGCCTCAATTATAGTTTGGAATCCTCGTTCATATCGCGCAGACTGCAATTCTGAGGGGTATGATCGGAGCAGTGACTCAAATAATCAGTAGCGAACTCAAAATCCTCCAACATATCTTGAAGATGTCTCATAAGCTTTTTCTTGATTGCCGTTCATAGTCACATTCTTGTATCATCTTAGCTCCCACTCTGTCCGTCAGGATTGCTCCAATTTGTTGGGCTGGGTCAAGGTATGGTGGATATCTTGACTATTAAATTTGATCGAAAAAATCAATCCCGGTGTCCTACATCAGATGTTTCAATGATGTTTTTTCTTTTCCTTGAGATTTTTCTGGTACATCAAAGCCATAAGTCGTGTTAACAATGTTATATCCTTTCTTGCTGTTGTTAGTAAGTAACCCAACGATCACTTTGGCCTGTTTGTTGACGATCCACTACCGGGTTGGCCTAATGAAGGTAACGCCGGCTTCCATGGCCTCACAGTGAACATTTCCGGAAATCGGTCAACAAAACCAGTAAGTTCACTGTCTCCCGCTTTGAAAACCTTAGGGACAAGCCAATCAGCAAACTATATCTTGAAAACTATGAAGAAAAATTTTGAAAATTGCCAAACTGTGCAATGCACGGATTATTTCCAAGCCCGCTAGCACACGGTTATGTACCACCTTTTGTGTATGTTTATGAGTATATATATATATATA
>JAXCGZ010002056.1:52500-55000 GCA_037179515.1 Halocaridina rubra | reverse complement strand
TGTTGAATGGAGAGACACTTGAGGAAGTTAATCAGTTTAAGTATTTAGGCTCGGTTATAGCTGCAAATGGTGGAGTGGAAGCAGATGTGTGTCACAGAGTGAATGAAGGATGTAAAGTGTTGGGTGCGTTGAAAGGAGTGATGAAGAATAGAGGGTTGGAAATGAATGTTAAGAAGTTTTGTATGAGTAAGTGGTTGTGCCAACTGTGATGTATGGATCAGAGTTATGGGGTATGAAAGTAAGTGAGAGACGGAAACTAAATGTGTTTGAGATGAAATGCCTGAGGAGTATGACTGGTGTATTTCGGTTGGATTGGGTTAGGAATGAAGTGGTGAGAGCAAGAACGGGAGTGAGGAGAGAATTTGCAGCCAGAGTAGATATGAATGTTCTGAGATAGTTTGGCCATGTGGAGAGGATGGATGATGAAAGACTGCTGAAAAGGTGATGAATGCGAGAGTTGATGGGAGAAATACTAGAGGGAGGCCTAGGTTTGGGTGGATGGATGGAGTAAGGAGAGCCCTGAATGATAGGAGTTTGGATGTGAGGGAAGCAAGTGAGCGTGCTAGGAATGGGAATGAGTGGCGAGCGACTGTGATGCAGCTCTGATGGGCATCTGCTGTTACCAAAGGGCTGCATCTTACAGAGGTAGCCATGTGGTAGGGGCAGTAGGGGAGTTTGCATTTATGAAGCGACACAGGTTGTGGAAGAGTCGGGAGGATGGGCTGTGGCACTCCAGCAGTGCCATCTGAAAGGTCGCTAGCTCTTTCGTCATTGCCCATAGAGCAAAGTAATCCCCTTATTGTTTCATTTTTTATGTTGGCTACCCAACAATTGGGGAAACAGCCAAGATAGATAGAGTATATATATATATATATATATATATATATATATATATATATATATATATATATATATATATATATATATATATATATATATATATATATATATATATTTGTGTGTGTGTGTGTATAAGAAATGATTCTAAGAAACATCATTTGATAGCAACTTTTTTGTGTTACTGCCACCTACGTGTTATGTTTACTGAATTCAGAAAAAAAGAATATCCTTTCCCCCTTTCATTTCCCTTGAACTGTATGTTTGAAGGATTCAAGATGGGCTTCCAAAAATACCTTGGTTCATATAAAACTCTCAGAAAACTTCAGCCACCAATTGCTTCGAGTCCCTCGTGGTTATCCAAACTCCTACACACATTTACACAAATACACACGCACACTCACTCACGCGCACATATAAGCAGAAAAAAGAAACGAAAAAGATAAAACAAGAAAAAAAGATTCTTAAAAAGCCTCATGATCCTCCCCCTGTCATCAAAGTTTCTTATCTCCTTTGGCGAAGAAATAAAAAAGTTTTAGCCATTTTACTAGCCAACTTTTCTTATCATGTGTCAGAAATGTTCACTTTCCAAGGGGGCTTTCCATGATAGATCTCATAACTTTATTCACTCTGTATTGCTCCTTAGGATATAAGAGCCACTCTCCCTATTTCACTTACCTTTTACCTCTTGCGGTGTTGGAGGAAATGGAGGTGGGGGTGGGGAAAGGGGTAAAATATCATTAGTCTCGCTTATCGCTGGAATGTACTTGTTGTTCGTTTTCCAGAACATAAGCGTGTGATATTTTGCAATTCTCTTGTACTTGGTGTACGTTTTCTGGAATCCTGGAATGTTTTGCTCTTGGTGTGTCTTCTTCTGAACTTTTTCCATTGTGTTAGTCTTCCAGAAGATATAGTCTTGCAGTATGCTGGAATGTACTGTACTTGGTATATATTTTCTTGAACCTTAATCTCGTAATATGCTGGAATATATTGTACATGATATGCTTTCTCCTGTACATTAACCTTTCTTTCAATATGCTGAAATGTACATTATGTTCATTTTCCATTTCATTAGTGTGCCCTCCAGTATACTGAAATACACTCGGTGCAAGTTTACCAGTACATAAGTTTTCTAGTATGATGGAATATATTGTACTTGATATATACATTCTCCAGCACATTAGTGTCTCGAGAAGCTTGATTTTACGTTATGCACGACATTCTGAACATTGTAGTCTCCGTGGCAAAATGGTAGCCTCTGCGACTCTGAGGCGGCAGGTCGAGGGTTTGCGCCCCGTCACGGACTGTGGTTAGTAAGGGCATACACTTAGGGTAACGATTACATCTGCCAAAACAAGTCCTTCGTAAGAAGGCAACCGTCCTAGCCCTTAGTAGAAAAGGGAGTTTGGGACGTAAAACCGAATCCACGACGTCCTGAACGTTAATGTTTTGAAAAGCTAGAATACTTGATGTAGGTTATCCAGAGTATTTGTGTCTTGAAACACTGGCGAGTACTTTTACACGGCTTCCAGAATATTAGTATCTATGTCGATACAACATTAACTTTTAAAAGCACTGAAATTGATTTGGTATGATTTTGAGAACAGTATATTCTCAGAACTCTGGAATATATATATAATGTAAACTCTCCTAAGCATTATTG
>JAXCGZ010002056.1:42500-50000 GCA_037179515.1 Halocaridina rubra | reverse complement strand
TGGATGAGAGTAGCAAATGGAAGAATGAAAGAAAGAACATTGATGGATTATGTGTTGGTAGCAAAGAGCATGGTTGGTAGAGTGAAAGATGTACATGCATTTAGGGGTGTGGCTGCTGGGATGTCTGATCATTTTTTGGTTGAAGCAAAAGTGGTAGTAGCAAAAGAGTGGGGAAATAGTGTGGGGGGATGTAGAAGGGAAACAGTGAAGGGGGAAGAGTTGAAAAAGCCAGAGAAGAGACAGGAATATCAGGACAGGTTGAGAGTGGCATATGATAGGGTGAAAGAAAGAGAAGTTTGGGAGTTAGGGGTGGAATGGGGGTTGATGAAAGAATGTTTTGTGGGACATGCAAGTGATGTGTGTGGAAAGAAGTTTGTTGGAGGTGGCATGAGGAGGGGCAGCGAGTGGTGGAATGAAGGGGTGAAAATGAAGGTGGAAGTGAAAAAGAGGGCTTTTGAGGAATGGCTGCAGTGTAAAAGTAGGGAGAAGTATGAAAGATATAGGGAGAAAAATGTGGAAACCAAGCAGAAGGTAGAGGAAGAGAAGAGGTTGGCAAATGTTAGGTGGGGACAGGATCTTAGTAGGTCATATGAGGAGAATAAAAAGAAGTTTTGGAAAGAAGTGAAGAGAGTAAGGAAGGGTGGATCGATGGGCAGAATATTTTGAGTGCTTGCTGAATGTTGAGGAAGATAGAGAGGCAGCTATAGTGGCAGTGGGAGGGGTTCAAGGGCCAGTAGTGGGAGATGAAAATGAGAGAGAGATTACAAGAGAGGAGGTGAAAAGGGCATTGTATGAAGCAAAAGCAGGTAAAGCACCTGGAATGGATGGTGTGAGAGCGGAGATGTTGAAAGAAGGGGGTGTGACTGCATTTGAATGGTTAGTGAGAGTGTTTAATATATGCTTTATGTTGTCATTGGTGCCAGTGGAATGGGTGATTGCCTGTATAGTGCCCCTATACAAAGGTAAGGTAGATATGTATGAATGCAGTAATTTTAGGGGTATTAGTTTGTTGAGTGTGGTAGGAAAAGTGTATGGTAGGATACTGGTTAATAGGATTAGGGATAAGACAGAATATGAGATCGCGGAAGTGCAGAGTGGTTTTAGGAGAGGTAGAGGTTGTATAGATCAGATTTTTATAGTTAGGCAGTTATGTGAGAAATATTTAGCAAAAGGTAAGGATGTGTATTTTGCATTTTTGGATCTGGAGAAAGCATATGATAGAGTTAATAGAGAGGCTAGTGTGGAATGTGTTGAGATTATATGGAATCAATGGTAAATTGTTGCATGCAGTGAAGAGTTTGTATGAGGGCACTAGAGCTTGTGTTAGGGTAGGGAATGAAGTGAGTGAGTGGTTTCCGGTGAGTGTGGGACTGAGACAGGGATATGTGATGTCACCATGGCTGTTCAATTTGTATATTGATGGAGTTGTAAGAGAGGTGAATGAGCGAGTGCGTGGTCGAGGTTTGAGAATGGTAGATGTGGATGATAACGAGTGGGTGCTGAATCAGTTACTGTTTGCAGACGATACTGTGGTGGTGGCAGATTCAGAGGAAAAGCTGTGTCAGTTAGTGTCAGAATTTGGAATGGTGTGTGAGAGAAGGAAGTTGCGAGTGAATGTGGGAAAGAGTAAGGTTATGAGGCATACAAGAAATGAGGATGGCGCTGGATTGAATGTTATGTTGAATGGAGAGACACTTGAGGAGGTTAATCAGTTTAAGTATTTAGGCTCGGTTATAGCTGCAAATGGTGGAGTGGAAGCAGATGTGTTTCACAGAGTGAATGAAGGATGTAAAGTGTTCGGTGCATTGAAAGGAGTGATGAAGAATAGAGGGTTGGAAATGAATGTTAAGAAAGTTTTGTATGAGAAAGTGGTTGTGCCAACTGTGATGTATGGATCAGAGTTATGGGGTATGAAAGTAAGTGAGAGACGGAAACTAAATGTGTTTGAGATGAAATGCCTAAGGAGTATGACTGGTGTATCTCGATTGGATAGGGTTAGGAATGAAGTGGTGAGAGCAAGAATGGGTGTGAGGAGAGAAATTGCAGCCAGAGTAGATATGAATGTTCTGAGATGGTTTGGCCATGTGGAAAGGATGGATGATGAAAGGCTGCTGAAAAAGGTGATGAATGCGAGAGTTGATGGGAGAAATACTAGAGGGAGGCCTAGGTTTGGATGGATGGATGGAGTAAGGAGAGCCCTGAATGATAGGAGTCTGGATGTGAGGGAAGCAAGCGGACATGCTAGGAATAGGAATGAGTGGCGAGCGATTGTGACGCAGCTCTGATGGGCATCTGCTGTTACCACGGAGCTGCATCTTACAGAGGTAGCCCTGTGGTAGGGGCAGTAGGAGGAGTTGGCAGTTGTGAAGCGACACAGGTTGTGGAAGAGCCGGGAGGATGGGCTGTGGCACTCAAGCAGTGCCATCTGAACGGTCGCTAGCTCTCTCGTCATTGCCCATAGAGCAAAGTAATCCCCCTATTTGTTTTCCTTTCTTGATGTCGGCTACCCCCCAGTTAAAGGGGGAAACAGCCAAGGTAGATAGATAGTATATATATATATATATATATATATATATATATATATATATATATATATATATATATATGTATATATATATATATATATATATATATATATATATATATATATATATATATATATGATATATATATATATATTTATTATCAAATAAGCACATTACATATGTGAAAACATGAATCTTTTTTTACCCCGACCGGGACTCGAACCTAGGACTTATGATTACTAAGTCAAGGCGCTACCACTACACCACAGAAGGTTAAAAGGAATCCAACCTTATAGCTTATATCTGCTATACTTAGGAATGAACGCATTCTAACTGAATGCCACTATGTTCATATTACAGATTCCCCAACCTCACTCGTGGCTTCAATTTAGCATTTAATTCAATTCCCAATCTCATTCGGGCCATGAAATTATCAAATAAGCACATTACATATGTGAAAACATGAATCATTTTTTACCCCGACCGGGACTCGAACCTAGGACTTATGATTACTAAGTCAAGGCGCTACCACTACACCACAGAAGGTTAAAAGGAATCCAACCTTATAGCTTATATCTGCTATACTTAGGAATGAACGCATTCTAACTGAATGCCACTATGTTCATATTACAGATTCCCCAACCTCACTCGTGGCTTCATTTTAGCATTTAATTCAATTCCCAATCTCATTCGGGCCATGAAATTATCAAATAAGCACATTACAGATGTGAAAACATGAATCATTTTTTACCCCGACCGGGACTCGAACCTAGGGCTTATGATTACTAAGTCAAGGCGCTACCACTACACCACAGAAGGTTAAAAGGAATCCAACCTTATAGCTTATATCCGCTATACTTAGGAATGAACGCATTCTAACTGAATGCCACTATGTTCATATTACATAAGTCCTAGGTTCGAGTCCCGGTCGGGGTAAAAAATGATTCATGTTTTCATATATGTAATGTGCTTATTTGATAATTTCATGGCCCGAATGAGATTGGGAATTGAATTAAATGCTAAAATGAAGCCACGAGTGAGGTTGGGGAATCTGTAATATGAACATAGTGGCATTCAGTTAGAATGCGTTCATTCCTAAGTATAGCAGATTTAAGCTATAAGGTTGGATTCCTTTTAACCTTCTGTGGTGTAGTGGTAGCGCCTTGACTTAGTAATCATAAGTCCTAGGTATTGGTTTAACCCCCTGACAGGCTGAAAAGCCT
This sequence comes from Halocaridina rubra, assembly GCA_037179515.1. Taxonomy (NCBI): domain Eukaryota; kingdom Metazoa; phylum Arthropoda; class Malacostraca; order Decapoda; family Atyidae; genus Halocaridina; species Halocaridina rubra. Next base: position 46,252 of record JAXCGZ010002056.1, on the reverse strand, counting down.
ACCCAGGAGTGAAATTATTATTATTATTATTATTATTATTATTATTATTATTATTATTATTATTATTATTATTATTATTATTATTATTATTATTATTATTATTATTATTATTATTAAAGATTTATTAAAGATTTATTAAAAAACACATATTATAAGTGGGAACTGTTAAGATTAGAATTGATAAGTTAACATCCTCTTGGCTGAAAAGAGGAAAAAAGACATCTGCTCTTAACAGACTGACAGGCACACGGAGTTTAAAAAGCTCTCTTGCTAATTTCCACTTTTAATAATGAATAGAAAACTTGACTCTCCACCAATGATGAGCTAACCATTAGCTTGCTCATTTTATTTCTTTTCATAAATAATTTTCACTTTTAATTTTGAATTGAAAATTCAGCATATGATAAGAATTAACTCACTAGTCTCACTTCCAATTTCAAACTATTTTCCACTTTTAATTTTGAATAGAAAACTCAGCCTCTTACCAATGACAAACTTAGCTTTCACTCACCAATTTATTTTCTATTCTCGCCTCTTACCCATTTTAATTTCTGATCTGCAGATTCAGAGCCCTAGGCCTACCAAAGGTACACTAAACCTTCACCTTATAAAATTTACTTTCGTTTTTCAGATCATTCCCACTTTTGATTTCTAATAGAAATTTCAGAACCGTCTTAACGACTTGCTTGAGTTTACAATCACCAATTTAATTTTTTAGATAGAAAAATCAAGAGTCTTACCAAGGACTCACCTCCGCCTCCACTCACCAACTCCCTTCTCTTTGTCAGTTAATTTCCAATTTTGAACAGAAATCCAGCGCCCTACCAGCAGCACTCTAAGCTTAACTCGCTAAATTTATTTTATTTTTCAATTAATTATCACTTTTGATTTTGAATAAAATCCCGGTAATCAACTAGGAATTTCTACTTTAATTTTGACTAGGATATTCGTTGCTCTAACAACGACACACTCAAGTTACACGCATTATATTTATTTTTTATTTTTAGTCTGTGGATTGATGGTGCTCCGTAAACTATTAAAAAGTTGGGATGGAAGTTATAAGTGAACTGGGCCTCCCCCCTTCTCTCCGAAATCTTTTAGACAGCTTTTGATCCCCAGATAAATAATAAGACGAGACGCCCTTTGCATTTCCTTAACGATGGCTAGGCCTATCGTCCTTCGCTATCCTTTCGTCTCTCCAGAACCTCTAAAAACCCTTTTAAAACCTCTCTTCCAAACTGGTTATGGAAAATTTTTCTAGCAATTTTGTTTGTTTGTGATTAGATAAAGGAATCTGTTTCCACCAATTTTTGGTTTGTGTAGGTGACGTTAGTGTAGTTTTAATATACTTGGAGATAATTTGAAAATACTGTACATTGCAATAATTTTCAATAATACTCTATTTATATTTTTTATATAATTTAATGACTGTATACTTTTGTTACTTGATTAAGGAATTCAACCCAAACCTTTTAATTTTATAGCATAAGAACATCTTAATGAATAAAGGAAGCAATGTGCAGCAGTTCTTATATTATATTACATTATGATCCTTTTGTGTCTGAAGAAAGGAAGCGATGTCAGGAGCGCCCTGCATTTTGTATAACATATATTGTAGATCACTTTCCTTGACTAAATAAAGGAAATACTTCACTGTAGAGCTCAGTTTCTGTACATATGCATTATGATAATTTAATGACTAGTTCAAGGATCTCTTTTCCCGGCTTTTCCCATTAAAATTCAGTTTGATAATTTCCTGAGATGAGAGGTGAGTTTTTCAGCTGCATGGAGAGCATTTTATTTCTAGAAAAAAAATGGGTAAATTCTAATTTACTCTCTCAAAATGGAGAGTGCAGCTTCTCCACGCCAGAGGCTTTTCAGGGTAGGAAGGAGAGAGAAGTGGCGTCTTGAAACCTTGTCAGTTAGGCTGTCTGATGGAGGGAACCATTAGATCTGTGGCGTCATGATTTTAAACTTTCACAAAAAAATAAATGCCTGTTCAACTGATCTTGTGTAAAATAATAATAATAATAATAATGATAATAATAATAATAATAATAATAATAATAATAATTATAATAATAATAATAATAATAATAATAATAATAATAATAATAATAATAATAATAATAATAATTATAATAATAATAATGTTCCGGTTTTACGTCACGGACTCCCTTTTCTACTAAGGGCTAGGACGGTTGTCTTCTTGCGAAGGATTTGTTTTGGCAGATGTAATCGTTACCCTGAGTGCATGCCCTTGCTAACCTCTGACCGTGACGGGGCCCTAACCCTCGACCTGACGCTTCAGAGTCGCGAACGCTACCGCTTGATCCACGTTGACCACAATAATAATAATAATAATAATAATAATAATAATAATAATAATAATAATAATATAATAATAATAATAATAATAATAATAATAATAATAATAATAATAATAATAATAATAATAATACATAAATTAGATAGAATGTAAAGTGACTAGTAATCTTTAACAGAAGTTACTGAACCACTAAAGAATTTTGAAATGAAAACAAATCCCTCTCCTTCGTCATGCCTTGCACTCTTAAAAAAAAAAAAAATAATATATACTTGAAAAAAATACTCCCCCCGGATAGATTGCTAAAGGTGCTGAGGTTAAAATAGAAGTTTCGAAAACTGAAAAAAAGAAAGAAAAAAAGAATGGAGGGATAGAAGACTTCTTCCTTTTGAACTCACTCAGGTCAACCGGTTTTTATCCGGGGGGGGGGGCGAGACCCCCATTTTTAATCTCCGGTGACAATGGCTTCACAAACAAATGCTCCAGACAAAGAGTGCGGGGTATATATTATTCTTCGCTTATTCTTGTCATATTCTGTTTAGTGCGCGTTTTCGGAAGAAATTCAGCTTCAGATATACCTGAAGCCCTCCTCAGTCGCATTTATGGAACATGTTCTTGATTTTTTTTTTTTTTTTGTGACATTTACGGAACGAGTTTGACTTGAATACTCCTTCGTAATCCTCATCAGTGGCAATTCTTTTTGATCGTTTTTTTTATTGTTTTGTTCAAATTCAATTTTAGTACAATTTTTGTTTTTAACTTTTACAGAATTATTTTTTAACATCTTCTTCTCTTCATTGGCATTCCTGCAACCAATTTCTGACACTTTCTCGTGATTATCATCAGCTACATCAACGAAACATTATTCTTAAACACTTCATTAAGAGTTCTCTTCAATGACATTTGCGGAACAAAGTATTCCTGAGCACTTTCGCAGTCTTCTTCACTCCTACGGAACCTGTTATTCTCCTGTTCCATATTTATTGTTTTAGTCAGTGGTATTTACGAAGCAAATCATTCTTGAATAGCTGTTTATCAGTTGCTTATTCTTGAATTATTCTTGAACATCTGTTTATCAGTTGCTTATTCTTGAATTATTCTTGAATATCTGGTTATCATTTGCTTATTCTTGAATTATTCTTGAATACCTATTCCTCACCTGAATATATTTGTGATTTTTTTCCTTATGGTGTCAACTCAGGGAAGGCAGTTTTTACTCTTATCAGAGTCACATCTTCTTAAGACACTGTACCACCATAAACCTTACACATCTTGTACTATATAAAGCTGCTGAGTTGACAGGGGACACAGTACAAGGAACTCACCACTACCTTCTCTGAGTGAGCCACCTTACGCTTGTGACAGACAGTTTGAGTGGGGGAACCAGGTGCTTATCCACGAAGCTGGGAAGCCAGTTTTGGTTTTA
>JAXCGZ010002056.1:27500-37500 GCA_037179515.1 Halocaridina rubra | reverse complement strand
TGAGGCCATTTTGACACTTTCCCCGCTTGATTTAGTCTCGGTACCTAGATGAGATTAGGTGAATAGAGTTACAGAAGACCTCTTGCTGATTTTCTTTTTATTTCAGAAATGGATGTGTATTCTTATGGAAGGATAATAACCTAACCAGATTACGAAGATGCACTGTGTGTTGTCATATAATCAACCTCGGTCTAGTATCATGTCATAAAATTATCTCTCTCTCTCTCTCTCTCTCTCTCTCTCCTCTCTCTCTCTCTCTCTCTCTCTCTCTCTCTCCTCTCTCTCTCTCTCTCTCTCTCTCTCTCTCTCTTTCGTTCTGGAAGCCAATTTCCAGTCCAATAAATCCAGTGCCAAGTTGCAGCAAGATTTTTGTTATCCAGATGAGAGGGGAAAGCCAGCCACCTACCTTTTAGACATGACAATGTATATGGGCAAGACTTGAAGGCTGTGAAAAGGGGAATACCAATGGGCAAATTTACATAAAAGAACGTGTGATTTGTGAGGGGTCTTTTTCTAAGAGTCTCCCTACATACTCATTTATAGGCATATATGCTAAACATACTCTACAATTTTTTTTTTTTTTTTTTTTTTTTTTTTTTTTTTTTTTTTTTTTTTTTTACAAAATCATGCTAATGTCCAGAGAATATTTTCCTGTACGATGTCTCACACTCACTTTCCAAAGCAAATTATGCTAATGTACTCATGCTGTTTTACCAAAGGATGAAGTTGGGGTGTGACCAGGATTTCTTTTTATATACCTCGGAAATATATCACATAGATTTTTACGCCTTACATTTTAATATGTCTGGGGTTATATTACCATATCATGCATATGTCCTGCGAAACTTATTTTCCTCGCTTAATGTTTCACAAGCTTTGAATACGGTAACTGAATATTATTTATGTCATTTCACTGTATAATGCAACTCACAGAAATGTTCCTTTTCTTTTTTACACACACATTCATGAGCATACATGGTAACATATACATTCCTTATTTTAATCTTCGTTTTTTCTAAATTATACACTATTTTTCTTTATATGTATTTCAATTTTATCATTAGTAATTTATATATATATATATATATATATATATATATATATATATATATATATATATATATATATATATATTTTTTATATATATATATATATATATATATATATATATATATATAGATATATATATATATATATATATATATATATATATATATATATATTTGATCATAAATATAAGGACGGGTGAGTTTTAAAAGTCAATACTTGATAAAGCAATTAATAAAGAAAAAATGAAATTAAACAAATATCTATTAATATATATATATATATATATATATATATATATATATATATATATATATATATATATATATATATATTAAAGAAATCACATATCAATTATCACAAGAACTCTTTTGAGATATGGAAATATTTATATGACTTATGATTGACTTTTCAAGAATAATATTTAAGGCTTTAAATATTTAAATACTTAATCTATCAAAAGAGCATTCCCATGAGCGAATAAAAATTACCAGCATTTTTTAAGTACTTTTTCTACACAAGTGACATAGTCTTTCCCAACTTTAAACTGACCTATTTGCTTTGATACACGAGGTCAGTGAGATGTCATTTTCGCCTTTATCAAAGCCCCGTAGCTTGTGAAGGTGCTGTTCCACCAGAAATGTGATTTTCTGAGCTTTTTTTCCCCCTAACTTGAGGCTATTACAAGAGGGATTCTGTTGCTCTCTTATCTCCGCTTAGTTCAAGGTGAAAAAAGATGTACAAGCACTAAATCTGTATGAAAAACGAGTAGATATTCACAGAAAATTATATGTTCCGGTTTTACGTCATGGATTCCCTTTTCAACCAAGGGCTAGGACGGTTGCCTTCTTGCGAAGGGCTTGTTTTGGCAGATGTAATAGTTACCCTGAGTGCATACCCTTGCTAACCTCAAACCGTGACGAGGCGCGAACTCCCGACCTGATGCCTCAGAGTCGCGGACGCTACCGTTTGAGCCACGGTGACTGCGAGAGTCCTTATTCATAATTCTCCATGATGGGTAGAAAGCCCTCCCTCGACCTCATTACTTCACAACATAATCACCTCTCTTATTGTCCTTTCCAAGGAATCGAGGAAACAGGAGGAAAAGAAGAGGGGAGAGGAAAAATAGAATGAAAAAGAAGAGAGAGAATTTTTGTTCTTTTGTGCTGAGGTCACAATGAGCTGATTCAACAGATTTACTAATGAAGCAGTTTAGTCAATGGCTCAATTAGCTAATTCACTAACTCGATGAGGAATCCCTGGACGTGAGGGTGAAACTCCACAGAATGTGTGTGTCCGTCCATTAGTGCTGCAGTTTCCCCCTGTCTATGTGTGTGTGTGTGTGTGTGTGTGTGTATCTATGTATATTTGTGTGTGTGGGACATGTATTAAGCTCGTTACTACCCGTGTACTGGTCGTCCTTTTTCTTTATTTATTTCGTTGGTATTTATATCTTTCCTTAAAACTATGAATGTTTGAGCATTTTTCATTTGTGAATATCATTAGTGTTGTTGAGTATACCCCTGAGTGTTTAGGTGTTAGTGTGAGTTTGTGTATGTGAAAGTCTTTAGCTTGTAACACCCTGTTTATTGGTCGAATTTTCATTTCTCTGCTATAGGTTATATTTTACCTCTGGTATATAAATGCTTCTAGTATTTATAATTTAATCGTCAACCGCATGTACATATGTGCGTATGTGTGTTCTCATAATTATGTTTTGATAAATAAGAGTATTGCCCAAGTCTTTACTTAGATAATAATAATAATAATACTACTACTACTACTACTAATAATAATAATAATAATAATATAATAATAATAATAATAACAATAATAATAATAATAATAATAATAATAATAATAATAATAATAATAATAATAATAATAATAATAATAATAAATATAATGATAATAATAATAATAATAATAATTATAATAATAAAAATAATGATAAATATAATAATTTTAATAGCAATAATGATAATTATAATAATATTAATAACAATAATAATTATTATTATTATAATAACAATAATCAGAAGTGGAAGGATAGTGAATATTCCATGAAATGTGTGAAGTAAGTGGTGAACAGAATCTCTAAAGCTCATCTATCTAGGAGGACATAAGGTAATATCACTTCTCAAGGCAACAATTGAAGTTTAGTAAGTGCGCTAGTAATTTCTGTGTTGGGAGGCTAATATTGTTACACTATTCTCATCAAGACAGAGTTCGAGAGAGGCAAAAATTTTCCTAGGCTAAGGTTTGGGCTTTCTGTAAAAAAAAAGAAAATGGTTCTATCATTTTTTTAACGGTAGGCGGGTGAGGTTATGCTTGAGCATTATAAGGGGAAAATTGCCTCTTCCAGCCACTCTCATCCTGAAAAAGGAACTGTACACAACTCAAGGTAAATGGATATACTAGAATAGTGGTTTCATGCAAAAAAAAAAAAATAGAAAAATAAAAAAGACTTTCTAGTTCATCTCAAATAAAAATAGAAGTACAAAGCTCGATTTATGGGAAGATACAAGAACATTATCTTCCCGAGCTCTGGCTTCGATCAAGGCAAAAAAAAAATGCCCGTCCATCCTCTCGCAATAAAAAAAATATTTATTACAGCACTCGACGTGTGAGGCTGTACTGGATTAGTGTCTTGGCAAGCTCTATATTAGATAAATGTAAGGGTAAAAAATGCCCATTCCAGATAATTTTATGCTGAATAATTTACTAAACATTACGTGTGGGGTTGTGCTGGAACAGTGTCTCCCGAACTCTGTCTTCGATAAAAGCAGAAATACCCCCTCCAGATAATCTCAAATAAAAAATAAATTATAAAAAACTCAACTTTGGGGTTGTACTGGGAGAGTATTTTTATGAGCTCGGACTTTGATAAGGAGCTAAATATGTCCCTTCCAGCTTATCTCAAGTAAGTAAAAAAGAAAATCAGTACTAAACTACTCAGCACCGCCTTTGGCACTTTGAGCGTATCCACCGTGAAGATTTGCGTAACTTCCTCTTTGACTACCTATGCGATGACTACTGCTTTCGGTCTCGCAACCCTGATATGGTAGCCCTAAAAGTTACCAGGATCACAACTTAGGTATGGAGGTGTTCATCCCCTCCTCAATCAAAAACTTTTTCTCCCCTAATCTTTAGTTTGACCGCGTCTGCTCCATGGCTATTCAGGCCAGGGATCGGACACACTGGTCGTACCAAGCCTCTCCTTCTTATTTAACTCGCTCTGCTTTTATTGTAGCTAGGAATTGCTGTACTGCTCAGATTCGAATGTCTAAGGCTTACTTTATAAGAAGGAAAGGTGATGACCTTAATTGCTCTCCCACTGACAAATGTTTCTGGTCATTAGCCAAAAATCTTTCCAAAATCTTCTGTAACTCAAACTTTTCCCCTCTCATTCGTTCTGATGGTTCTATAGCTTGCTCTGCCACTGACAAATCCACTCTCTGCGGCTCTCATTTTTCTGCCAACTCTTCCGTATACGATTTCAAAGCACCTCTCCCTCAATTTTTACCCCTCTCTAACCCTATGCCCTCCCTTATCCTTTCCTCACACACAGTTCATAGGGTTCTTCGCTTGCTAAAGACGAACAAGGCATCTTGTCCCGATGGTATCCCTGCAAGGTATCTTAAGGAGTTTGCAGATGAACTGGCCCCGTGCTTTCCGCTATTTAATTTCAAAGCAGTCAGGGATATGCGGGGAACTAACAAAAGACATAGTGAGCCATTTATTTAGAGAATAAACACATATGCAGGTTCAAAGATGATCACTATTAAAGGGCCAACACTCTGGAACAATATTCCAGAACATCTTAAAAATTCATCCTCCTTCACAGCTTTCAAAGGCAAACTATATATGTACATATTTTTGGGGGACAAGTAGTTGCTGCTCACTCACTAATCAAACTTAATGATTTTATGCAATTTCCATTCTATATGTATATTGCTATCGCCTTCTTTGATCTCTAAGTTAAGAACTAATTATTCTCATTGTAAGGAATATAAATATTGTGATTATGCCGATAATAACGATCTTGTATCGAGTGTTATTATTACTACTTCATTATTAACATTATTTTGATTATTTTTATTACAGTATCATTTTTGTTATTATAGTTTTTATATGTATATGTTAACTCAAGGTACTCTTCATTTTCTAGGAAAGCTATATTTCTTTCTCACTGTATTTATTACCCTCTTACTTATTAGTTCAATTACATGTCCACTTATGAGTGTACTCTTTATTTTGAAAAAGAATAGCCATTGGAAAATTTAAATAAATGTTTGTTTGTTTGTTTGTCTTTTCGCCTCATTCTGTCTGTTACCAGTATCTATCCTTCATCTTGAAAGCATGCTCTAGTGCAGCCTGTTCCTAAAACGGGTAACCGCTCTATTCCTTCAAACGTCCGACCTATTGCCCTAACCACTTCTATTGCTAAAATATTTGAAACTTTGCTCAATGCTCACTTTTTGAAACGTCTTGAATCAACTCACTTTTCTCCGATCACCAGTGCTGCTTCCGCAAGCCAAGATCCACTGGTGACCTCCTGTCCTATCTTCCTCGTTGTTGTTTGAGGTTAAAGCCAACCTTGTGTTGGCACGGGCCCTTGTCCAAAGAACGGCCTGTAGGTATCTTCCTCATGCATGTTCATCTTTTCTGAGGAACTATGGGAAATCCTTAGTCGTCGCCCTTGATATCTCTAAGGTTTTTGACAGAGTCTGGCACAGGGTTCTGTTGGCCAAACTCCCTGCCTATGACTTTACCTCTTCTCTCTGTTCTCTGATTTCCAGTATTCTTTCTGACGGTTTTATATCTGTGGTTGTTGACAGTACAACATCTAGCCCTTCCCTGTTACCAGTGAAGTTCCACAGGGCTCTGTTCTTTCACCTACTCTGTTCCTTCTCTTCATCAATTATCTTCTTCAGTCTCCATCTTCCTCTCTTCCTTTGGACTTTGCCGACGATTCTACCCTTCATTTTCCCCCGGCCTTTTCTTCACAACCTTCATCTACTACTCGTAATCAGTCTCGTATCACTCTTTCTTCTACTCTCAACTCTGATTTGCAAAGGGTATCTGAGTGGTGAGACCAAAATTTAGTTAAATTTAATGCCTCCAATACACAGTTTCTGGCTATCTCTTTATCTTCTTCTCCTCCTGATAACCCTTTTGTCTTCGAAACTAACAAAATTTACCTTTTAATTCTGTCAACATATTTGGAATCCATATAGCCTCTAACTTGGCTTGTAGGAATCACATAATCTAAATTTCAAAATCTGCAGCCAAAAAATTGGGGGTTCTGTTTCGTTTACGTCATTATCTTAACTCTTTACAGTTACTTAAAATCTATAAAGGTCTTAACCATCCCTGTTTAGAATACTGCTCACACATCTGGGGTGCTTCTTCTTATATCCTTGATAGGGTTGAATCTATGGCAGTTAGACTCATCATTGTCCCTTCTCTTACTTATGATCTGGATTCTCTTTTTCTTCTCTGTAAGGTATCATCCCTTTCTCTTTTCTATCTCACTCTGATGAGTTGGCGAGTTGCATCCCTCCCCCACTACTGAAGCAGCGTAACACTCGCCAAGCGGCCGCGTCTCACAGGCACTGTGTTGAGATTTGTAGCTCGCGGATTGGTAGGTGCAGCGACTGCTTCTTCCCATCTACCTTAAGACTCTGGAACTCTTCCTCCTTTTGTCTTTCCTAATTCTTATAACCTATCTTCATTCAAATAGAGGATCTATTGTCATCTCAGGGCCTAATCCTCCATATCTCTAGGTCCTCAGTTCTTTAACTATTCTTTCAGTCTGTCCTTTTCCTTTGTGTATCTACCACATCTCTGCCTTGTCCTTAACCTTTTTCTTTTCCTTTGTCTTGGTGTTTTCTTCGTGCCCGGGCCTTTATTTATGAGGGCAGTTTTTTTTCTTCTTAGCCTGTCCCAATGTCACACTCATAAAAAAAAGTTCCTTCTTCGATAAGGTCAACAAAGGCCCTTTCCATCCAAAATCGACTTAATGTAAAACATTCAGTATAAACTAGACGTCTGGAGGCACAAGAAGAGATAAAATGAGAAATGCTTACATTAGAGGAACTGTTAAAGTAACTTGAGTTTCAAAGGAAGCACAAGAATGAGATTAGAATGTTTCGGCAAATGTAATGCAAAGAGAAGAAGACCATGTGTGTATGGATATGAAGGTGGGGGAGAGGAGAGGAATAGTAAGGCTGAAGGCCCGATGGAAGGATAGTATTGCAGATGATATGCTGGATAAGGGGCTAAGGGAACCCGATACGAGAGACAGGAAAATGGGTAAAAGGCTAGCAAGAAACAGCGACCCCGTAAAGAAATGGGTTAAAACAGAAGAAAAAAAAAGTAAAAACTAAATGTGAGGGGTTATATGGAACAGCATCTACACACGCTTCGTTATTGGCAAAACAGCAAGATAATTTTGTACAATATTCGACGTGTGGGATGGTACTGAAACAGTATCCTCCAGACCTGTACCTTTGCTTTAGGCAAAAATATACTTTCGAGATAATCTCATGTGAAAAAATATCCCTTCTGAAATCAGCGACGTCTTATGAAATTATCTTACAAATATGCCTTCAAAGATAATTTGCAAGTAGAATGAACTAGCCAGACGTGAAATCAAGTTTGGGGGATTTTTACCCATTAGAGGGTGTAATGAGGGAACGGGGGACCAGAAGAACGGCAAATATGGAAGGGAAAGGAAAGGAAAAACTACACAAACACACACACACACACACACGTTAGAATATGAGTGTGGATATATATATTTTGTGTCGATATATTTATATATACATCCATACGATATGAATGTTATATATATATATATATATATATATATATATATATATATATATATATATATATATATATATATATATATATATATATATATATGCGTACCAATGAGTATTACGTTCGTTATACGTATAAAATACGTATAAATACCCTGAACTAATATCATGCTTATTTATGGAAACACACACATACGTACATACATACATGCATACATATATATATATATATATATATATATATATATATATATATATATATATATATATATATATATATATATATATATGAAGTGTACGTACGCATATTGTATTTAGTTTTTTACATCCATACATACATGTACATACTCATATTTGTATGCATACTGTTTGCTCATATATGCATACTTACGTAGATACAAAATGAATAGATATATACTATGTATGCATACACACATACATATAGTTCTTCACATACATGCACTTGTACCTGGACATCGTTACTTATATTCATATTATTCCATATGTGTATGTTTTCGTACATACATACATACATACATACATACATACATACATACATACATACATACATACATACATACATACATCCCCCCCCCCCCCCCGCATAGATGCATCATGCATACATACACACATGCATACATACATACCAACATAACTACATACATACATACATCTCAAACATATAATTAAACTAATTTTCATATATATCTTGACTTCATTTCTAAATTTCTTCAACAATTCTATGTCTCCTTCAATCCCTCAGACGTCCCCCCCCCCATCTTTGCCTCACACTCTCGCAATAATAGCTCCTTTGTAGCAATTAATTATTCGCGGTTTAATTAAATATGCAAAATGAATTCTCTGGAGAGGAAATTTAAAAAGAAAAATATTTTATTTATTGTTTTTTTATTTATTTTCATTTCCATTTTGGTTTTCTTTAATGGGGTATTACGTATTTTTCCATATAAAAGATGAACCGTTATCATCTTCAGTTCTTCGAACCTTGATTATTTTTTTGTATGACTTCATTTTATATTGTGCAAAAGATAAATGATTTTGGCTTCTTGTTATTCGTGGATTATGTGAGCCTGAGTACTTTTAGGTCGATATTTTTAATTTCGTTTGAGTGATTTTTCGGTAATTAAAAAATATATATCGATTTACTTGTAAAAAGCCTGATATTGGGGGGGGGGGAGATAGCCATCTTAAATCAAGTGCCGATCTCAAGCCCAGATTACTGAAGAGCGTTAGTGTCAGAAAGGCCATCCAGTCTTAAAACTCTGAGGTAACACCAAGCCTGGTCTTTAACAGGCTAAAGAAATAAAGCGACTTCATATGAACGTTAAAAATAACTCCAGATAAATATTGAATGGTAGAATATGTCTGTACAGTATAAATATCAGTAAACTCGGCCAGCTCAACGAATTGCCGGTCTCAAACCCGGATTAGTAGACAGGATCAGTGTCAGATATGCATCCAGCCAATAAGTTCTTAGCTAAAACCAACACTGATCTCTAAGAGGATAGTGAGATCCACCGACCCCATCCGGACATGATAAAAGCTGCTGATAATGAAGGTTACATGTTAGAAAACGTATGTAAAGTATATAACTGAGTATTTGCATAATTTTTCTGTTAAGCCTCATGGGTAACTCAATCAATATAAGGCTGGGCCACCTCCCCATAAGGTCCTGAGCGGCTCGTACAGCTTCTCAACGCCAGATTTGATTGAAGGTAACACGCGAAGTTATTTACGTATTGTGTATTTTTGCTGTCACTCACTACACTCAGTGAGTACACCATTAGATATGATTGAAATATATCCAGGAATGTGTTATAAATGCGAAATACAGCGGATATATAATTGTAAAGCCTATTCCCTGAAAAATATTTGTACTTAAAGAACATTTTAACATAATTCATATTGTTTTGAAATGTGAAAAGTAGTAGTTGTTGTTTTTGCTGTTTTTGGCGCCATAATGAATCCCTTTTCGAATGGGAGTAGATGAAGACAAGTCTGAGCATGGAGATAAAGGCTATATGCCCTACCTAACGCCCCGCGGCGAGCTCGAACCCGAATTTATTTGGTTAGTTGCTTCACAAGTCTCACGCTTTAACACAGAG
>JAXCGZ010002056.1:10000-12500 GCA_037179515.1 Halocaridina rubra | reverse complement strand
TCTGCATTATATGTAAATCGTTATTTTGCTGTTTATGAAAAGGTTAATTCTGCATTATATGTAAATCGTTATTTTGCTGTTTATGAAAAGGTTACTTCTGCATTATATGTAAATCGTTATTTTGCTGTTTATGAAAAGGTTAATTCTGCACTAGATGTATAGCTTTCTTTCCAAACACTTTTTAGTAACAAAATCAAAATATTCAAATTCGTTGTGCGATTTATCGTCGAGGCAGGTGAGTTCAGCAATATTTTTTGTGGGTTCTATTTACAGTATTTTTCACACTATCAAAACAAACTACTTTCTCGTGGAATATTCCTAGGCAGTTATTAACTTGTAATGTAAATTCCACCTGAGTTTTGTGGGTTAATTTAAAGACATTTCCATAATTAAGCAAAAGCTTCCTCTTTGTTATGGGAGTTACCATCTTAGGTCATATAATTTAAAGAAAATTCCACAAAATGTTTGTAGTCTTTTTCTACAAGATTTCCATTAACAAAAAAAGACAAACTTTTACTTCGTTTTGGGATTTATCTGGCAAGGGATGAAATTTTAAGAAAAATTCTCTAAAAGGTTGTAGAGTCTTATTATCAGATATAGTTGTGGAATTAACCTAGAAGAATAGAGTAAATTCTAAGCTAACTCCCTCTCTAGAGAGTCATGGAGTTTTACCACAAGATTTCCACTTTCCTAGAAACACAAAATTCCACTTGAGTATGGGATTTAACACCGAGTAAGGGGATATAACTCACCTTAAGTTTCCCCTCATAAACGTGGAAGATGGTGAATCAGCACCAAAGTGTTAGAGGGGTACCTTGATGCAGCCATTCCCCACCCCTCCCCCACCTGAGCAAAAATACTGTGGGTTGAGTTATGCCTTGATGCGAACTGAATGACTAGCCAATTTTTCCTTTTAATCAAGCCGGTTACCAAAGCTCTGAAATATGGACAACACGGCCCTGTAGTTATCCATCTTATTATATTAGTTTTTATCATTTTTTTATCCTTTTTATTATAATCTTTTTTTAGTTATAGCCTTCGAAAGAATATCATAATGATTCTGGTTACCAAGCCCTAGAATATGGCTTATTATTATTATTATTGATTATTATTATTATTATTATTATTATTATTATTATTATTATTATTATTATTATTATTATTATTATTATTATTATTATTATTATTATTATTATTGTTGTTGTTGTTGTTAATATTATTATTGTTGTTAATAATAGTAAAAATAATATTAATTTTTAATCATTCGAATAAATGCAGTGCCTAACGCCTTTCGGGAATCGTACCTGGGAACTCTAAACTAGAACGCTACAGCTTAGTCTACTGTACCATAGAGGTTGGTACAGTGGGCTAAGCTGTGAAGTTTTAGTTTAGAGTTCCCAGGTTCGATTACCAACAAGGAAGGTAGATTATTATTATTATTATTATTATTATTATTATTATTATTATTATTATTATTATTATTATTATTATTATTATTATTATTATTATTATTATTATTTATAATAATAATAATAATAATAATAATAATAATAATAATAATAATAATAATAATAATAATAATAATAATAATAATAATAATTTTATTGTTATTGAGATGTTGCGTAAGAGAGCAGCTTCATATCCAAAATTGCTTGATAATAAGCTTGGAAGTCTTAACGTCCAGATTGTTTTATGAACTTTGGTCATCATCATTTGCCTTGGGTAATCCAGCTTAGGCAAAAGGCTAATCGTTCCGAATTGATTGGTAGTTAAATATGTTTCAAAATACAAAAGCTTTCTGTTTATCTGTAACGTATATTTCGCAACTAAGGAAAGCAAAAAAATGGGGAGAATTCTTTCATTCGAGTTTTTATATATAAGACGGTACGAATAGAAAATTGATATCATAGAAACGTTTTTCTCAAGAGTGTATTTAACTACCAGAGAACTAAGATATCTTTGTAGAATTCCACCAATAATAATAATAATAATAATAATAATAATAATAATAATAATAATAATAATAATAATAATAATAATAATAATAATAATAATTATAATAATAATAATAATAATAATAATAGTAATAATAATAATAATAATAATAATAATAATAATAATAATAATAATAATAATAATAATAATAATTATAATAATAATAATAATAATAATAATAATAATAATAATAATAATATTAATAATAATAATAATAATAATAATAATAATAATAATAATAATAATAATAATAATAATAATAATAATAATAATAACAATAATAATAATAACACTAATAATAATAATAATAATAATAATAATAATAATAATAATAATAATAATAATAATAATAATAATAATAATAATAATAATGAACATAGCATTCTACAAAGAAAGCAAAAAACAAAAAACAGATGAACACCCCCATATATGCACTCACTCTACGGATGTCTTCATCCATAACAAATTATATTTTATACGGAGACATTTTCTAGGGTGTACATTA
>JAXCGZ010002056.1:0-5000 GCA_037179515.1 Halocaridina rubra | reverse complement strand
GGAGCAGGTATGAAGAAGGTGGGTGAGTCAATAAATAGCTGGATTGAGAAAAAAGATGTTGTTTGTTTGATAGCTGGGGGAAATGACGTGCAGGATGGTAGAAGTGAAGAGCTGATTAGGTTGTATAGACAAGCCCTGGATAAGATTAGGAAAAGGGGTGCAGTTCCTGTGATGTGTGGTATTCTCCCTAGGCTTAGCCAAAGTTCAGAGTGGTGGTCTCGAGCTATAGGAGTAAATGCTAGGATGAAAGTCTTCTGTCGGGAGAATAATATAGGTTTTATAGACGGGTGGGATCACTTCACTAGTCGTAAGCATATGTATGCAAGGGATGGAGTGCATCTTTCTAATTCAGGTGTCTCGGTATTGGCTGGTATGATAGACAGAGAGGTAGGGGGGTTTTGTTAGACACAAATAATGAAATGATTAATACTTGTGCAGAGAAATTAGTCAGTAAGGGTTCAGTAAATAGTGGGTCAAATAACTGGGAGTCTAAGGATAAGAACCATTTGTTACATAGAACAAATATTAACAAAAAGAATAGCCACAAGAAGGGTGAAGCTAGAGAAAGTTTAAAAGTATATTATACAAATAGCCGTAGTTTAGGTAACAAGATAGAAGAACTGAAAGCCATAGTATGTAGTGAGAGACCGGATATAATATGCATTAGTGAAAGTTGGATTAAATTAGAAAGCAAACACCTTAAAGCTGAGTACATAATTACAGGATATAAACTTTATAATGCTGATCGTAGTGCAGATAAAAGAGGGGGAGGGGTAATTATGTATATTAAAGATAGCCTCAGAAGCTGCATTAAGTCTGGAATTAAGACAAATCTAAATTCAGAAACCTTATGGGTTGAAATTAAAAATAATATAGAAAGTCTAGTTGTAGGAGTAGTCTACAGACCACCTGATCTAGATAATATAGAGTCGCAAGTTATATACGATGAAATTTCTAAAGTGAGCAGGTCAAATAGAGTTTGCATTGTAGGCGATTTTAATTTTAGACATATTAACTGGGAAACCATAACAGGTGATAGTAGCTCTAAGGAGTTTTTGGAAGTAGTAGAAGACAATTTCCTTTCTCAGCATGTACATGAAGCAACACGGGGGGTGAATGCACTAGATTTAGTTCTTAGTAATAGAGAGAATATGGTTACAAATTTAGAAGTTGGTGAAAAATTGGGCAACAGTGACCATGATTCCATTAGATTTAACATAATTTTCAAGGAAACTATAAAGGAAAATAAGAATAATGTTCCAAACTTTAGAGCAGGAGATTTTGAGGGCTTAAAAACTAAATTATCTAATGAGGTATGGGAAGGGATTTCTGGGGTACAGATGTGGGTAGTTAATCCAGCAGGTCAGGTCGCAGGTAGCGGATTACCCCGAAATTTGGGTACCACATGCCAAGGATTATCACAAGATAAGATCAATACATTAAATTCTCTCACAGGAAAGAACAGCAGCCCGTCAGTTAATATAAATTTGGATGAGGAATATAACAATTTTGTCATGACTCTTAAGAATAGTCAGAGAGACTATATTCCCATGAAACATTGCAGATCAAGAAAAAATGACCCTAAATGGATGAACAATAGAATAAAGAATCTTATAGGTATTAAAAGAGGAATATACAGGAAACTAAAAAGAGGTGACGAGCAGGTGAGGCAGCAATATATACAGTTAAACAGGGAAGTTAAAAAGATAGTTAGAGAGTCGAAAAGAAAATACGAAGTTAGAATAGCAGGAGAAGCTAAAGAAAATCCTAAAGGGTTTTATCAACATTATCAAACAAAATTTAAGGAAAAAGTCGGACCAATTGAAGTAGCCAATGGCCATATCACAGATGACGATAAAGTGATGTGTACATGTTTAAATGATTATTTCTTATCTGTATTTACAAATGAAAACTTGGAAAATATTCCGGAAGTAGAATCCATTTACAGAGACAGTCCCGATAATATACTTAGTTCAATAAATATTACGAGAGAGGAGGTAATAAAAGAAATAGATAAATTAAAGGCTCATAAATCTCCGGGACCTGATGGAATATATGCTAGAATATTAAAGGAATGCAAGGAAGAGCTTAGTTGTCCTCTAACTGCATTATTTAATAATTCAATAAAATTAGGATCGGTACCCATGGAGTGGAAATTGGCAGATGTGGTACCAATATTTAAAAAAGGAGAACGTGTTAAAAAGAATAATTATAGGCCGGTAAGTTTAACGTCAACAGTGGGTAAGATTCTAGAATCCATAATTGCAAATAAAATAAGGGCACATCTAGAATTACACAGACTGATAAAACTTTCACAACACGGGTTTCTTAAGGGTTTTTCGTGCCTTACAAACTTACTGTCTTTTTATTCAGAAGTTTACGAGGCAGTAGATTGTGGCAAAGAATATGATACAATATATCTAGATTTTAGCAAAGCTTTTGATAGAGTTCCTCACAAAAGATTAGTTAAAAAGCTGGAAGCTCATGGTATAGGAGGAGCTGTGCTCAGATGGATCAAACAATGGTTAAAAGACAGAAAACAGAGGGTTTGCATAAATGGAGAGAAATCAGAGTGGGGCTCGGTTACAAGCGGGGTACCACAAGGCTCGGTACTGGGTCCTCTATTATTCATCGTATATCTAAATGATCTGGATTCGGATATCAGTAGTAACCTAAGTAAATTCGCAGACGACACTAAAATAGGTAGAACTATAAATGGAAAAGAAGACATTCATGCTTTACAGGAAGATCTAAATAGATTATCTGAATGGTCGGACAAATGGCAAATGGAATTTAATGTTGAAAAATGTAAAGTAGTTAAAATGGGTACTATAAAAGACAATACTAGTTATAAGCTAAATAACCATGAAATCATGAGTTCTCAGTGAACATAAGAACATAAGAACATAAGAATAGAGGACACTGCAACATGCCTACTGGCACACACGAGGCAGCTCCATTTTTGAATTGTATTTTCAGCATGTCTAACCTATTCTATTCTACTCTACTTATTTATTCTGTTTTTCTTTTTATGATTTTTCTAATAAGCACTAACCTAATCATACCCACCCTACCTCTGTCATATGTCTATCTAATCTACATTTGAAGGTGTCTAAGGTATTGGCATTTACTATCCTACTAGGAAGCTTGTTCCATGCATCAGCTACTCTATTACCAAACCAATTTTTACCAATTTCCCTTCTGAACCTAAATTTATCAAGCTTAAATCCATTATTACGAGTTCTGGTTTGATCATGAATTTTTAAAACTTTATTAATATCTCCCTTGTTAATCCCTTTAAACCATTTATACACTTCAATCATATCCCCCCTAACTCTTCGCCTCTCTAGAGAATGTAGATTAAGTTTTTTTAATCTGTCCTCATATGGTAGATTTCTGATATTGTGTATCATCTTGGTCATTCTTCGTTGCACTCTCTCCAAGGATTCAATTTCCATTCTATAATAGGGTGACCAGAATTGCACAGCATAATCTAAATGGGGCCTAACTAATGCAAGATAGAGCTGCAAAATAACTTTTTCCGTCCTATTGCTGACGCTTCTTGAGATAAATCCTAAAATTCTGTTTGCTTTATTTCTGACTGCTGTGCATTGCTCTCTTGGCTTAAGACTACTAATCACAAGAACTCCCAAATCCCTTTCACACTGAGAACTCATGATTTCATGGTTATTTAGCTTATAACTAGTATTGTCTTTTATAGTACCCATTTTAACTACTTTACATTTTTCAACATTAAATTCCATTTGCCATTTGTCCGACCATTCAGATAATCTATTTAGATCTTCCTGTAAAGCATGAATGTCTTCTTTTCCATTTATAGTTCTACCTATTTTAGTGTCGTCTGCGAATTTACTTAGGTTACTACTGATATCCGAATCCAGATCATTTAGATATACGATGAATAATAGAGGACCCAGTACCGAGCCTTGTGGTACCCCGCTTGTAACCGAGCCCCACTCTGATTTCTCTCCATTTATGCAAACCCTCTGTTTTCTGTCTTTTAACCATTGTTTGATCCATCTGAGCACAGCTCCTCCTATACCATGAGCTTCCAGCTTTTTAACTAATCTTTTGTGAGGAACTCTATCAAAAGCTTTGCTAAAATCTAGATATATTGTATCATATTCTTTGCCACAATCTACTGCCTCGTAAACTTCTGAATAAAAAGACAGTAAGTTTGTAAGGCACGAAAAACCCTTAAGAAACCCGTGTTGTGAAAGTTTTATCAGTCTGTGTAATTCTAGATGTGCCCTTATTTTATTTGCAATTATGGATTCTAGAATCTTACCCACTGTTGACGTTAAACTTACCGGCCTATAATTATTCTTTTTAACACGTTCTCCTTTTTTAAATATTGGTACCACATCTGCCAATTTCCACTCCATGGGTACCGATCCTAATTTTATTGAATTATTAAATAATGCAGTTAGAGGACAACTAAGCTCTTCCTTGCATTCCTTTAATATTCTAGCATATATTCCATCAGGTCCCGGAGATTTATGAGCCTTTAATTTATCTATTTCTTTTATTACCTCCTCTCTCGTAATATTTATTGAACTAAGTATATTATCGGGACTGTCTCTGTAAATGGATTCTACTTCCGGAATATTTTCCAAGTTTTCATTTGTAAATACAGATAAGAAATAATCATTTAAACATGTACACATCACTTTATCGTCATCTGTGATATGGCCATTGGCTACTTCAATTGGTCCGACTTTTTCCTTAAATTTTGTTTGATAATGTTGATAAAACCCTTTAGGATTTTCTTTAGCTTCTCCTGCTATTCGAACTTCGTATTTTCTTTTCGACTCTCTAACTATCTTTTTAACTTCCCTGTTTAACTGTATATATTGCTGCCTCACCTGCTCTTCACCTCTTTTTAGTTTCCTGTATATTCCTCTTTTAATACCTATAAGATTCTTTATTCTATTGTTCATCCATTTAGGGTCATTTTTTCTTGATCTGCAATGTTTCAT
>JAXCGZ010002055.1:55000-120510 GCA_037179515.1 Halocaridina rubra | reverse complement strand
CAGCTACTCGTATTTAAATACTCAATTACTAGGGCTCTGGCAGGAGTTTTCCTACCAAAGCCCTCTATTACCTTGCTATGCCTTGGAGCTTTCCGCTAGGGGAAAATCTGACACGAGATATTTCCTCTCCGCTGCTCCACCCCATTCAATCGACTTTACCAATGCACAGGTTAACAAGGAAGTGGTATTCTCGTCCCTCGACCTAAGAGAAAGTAAGAATAAAATACTACAAAGTAGGAAGACTGAGCGATTGGAGGCCAGAGAATGCCTACCTCCTCACTTGGATAGAACCCACCCCTCGCCAAGAAATAAAATATAAAAAAGCAAAGTACGAGATATAGAGAAAATGATACTATGGGAGGCAGAGAACACTCATATCCTCACTTGAATAGAATCAGTTCATGTGAAATACTTGTTTTGTGGAAAACCCAATAAAGTTTCACTCCAATATGCTTCAGGATTAGCAAATATCTGAGAGATATTTTTGTGTGGATTCAGCTGAGCTAATATTGGCATCGGAAGCGAAACTTTTTTATATTTTTTTTATATTCTTTTTAATATTTCCATTTTCCTCGGGAATGGAATGTCAGATGCGGAAACAGCACCAGAGAAACCACAATAAGAATAATGGAAACTTTCACGAGAGAGAGAGAGAGAGAGAGAGAGAGAGAGAGAGAGAGAGAGAGAGAGAGAGAGAGAGAGAGAGAGAGAGAGAGAGAGAGAGAGAGAGAGAGAGAGAGAGAGAGAGAGAGAGAGAGAGAGAGAGAATGTAGTTATTGGATATAGGATTATAGTAGTAGGATACGTTCACGTTGTGTCACAAGAAATAGTCAATGCTTAGCAAATAAAAATAAAATAAAAGACCCAAATGTAATTAATCTATCAATTTGTCTATATTATGGACAGTCCTTTTAATACACCATCTCTAAGTTTTGTAAATAATTCCTATTCATTTTTTTTCCATTTAGGATTGCATATCAATAATACTTGCCACCACCTTTTCTAACTATAGCTTGCATAATTGTTCTTATATTATTTTTAATTCTTAATTGGATATTAGAGTCGGTCTTATCTATTTGCTAACATATTTAGATTGTATATTATTTGTTATTGCTGTTGTTGTTTGTTGTTTGAAGCTTTAGGTGTTAATATTAAACCTCTTTCGAATGGAGATGGACACGGACAGGCTGGAGCTGAAGAATTGCTTTTGGATGCCCTTGGTCACTCTCCCCGGCCCTCGGTAGGTTTGAACTTGGGTTTGTAACTTCCTGAGTCAAGTGTTCTAAGTACAGCGCTACCGTCGTACCCACATATTTAGATGAATAGCTTTGCTAACTATTGAGAAATAAAATGCGTCTCATTATTGTCTAGAAAATTAATCAGTTTTGGATTGGAAATACTATAAACCTAAAACTTTAATATAATATAATATATATATATATATATATATATATATATATATATATATATATATATATATATATATATATATATATATATATATATATATATATATATATATATATATATATATATATATATTTCTCTTTAGAAGCATAAAAAAGTTGATTTTTTTTTTAATAATTTCAGTTGTTTTGCTTTACCGATATATTGCCTCTGAGCGAATCAGTTATATATTTTGTAGAATTAGATGAACTGGAATCCTTGATTCGGAAATCATTTTACATACAACATACTGTTGCCCTGTAAACAGAAAATTTGATTGATATTTTTTTACAATACTCAGTTGACTGTATAACTTGATCATATATTTACATTGATAATTACTTTATTCCTATATATATTTAATGATACTGGTGGTATTGCCAAACTTCAATAAGTATTCCTCTAAACAAATAGTGCACAAGTTATAGGTATGAAGACCCTCAATACCCCCCAGCTCCCACTTGTCTTGCCACAACCATAGGAGACCTCAAAATGGTAATTTTGTAACAACTGGAGTATTCTTAATTGCTCTAGATAAGATGGTAATTTAGGAAATGATGAAATGCGTTTCATAGTAATAGTTCATATATGGATGCACCCATCTTGAAATTTAATTCAAATATCTATATATCTATATATATATATATATATATATATATATATATATATATATATATATATATATATATATATATATATATATATATATATATATATATAAAACTTAAGTAATAGAGGTAAGCGCTGGAGCAGATCCAGAGAGTGAATGTGAGTGTGAGTTATTATATTGACTAAATGGGGTGGAGCTTGGGGACTGGGAATCCTCTTCGTCGTATTTTCCTCAAGAGAGACTCGCCAACTCCCCTTAAAAGAGGGATTATGAAAGCATACCATAAAATGAATAAAAAAAAATCCACAAGCAGACGTACAAACAAGCAAACCAAACCACCATATTAAAGTAACAGACAAACAAAACAAACTGTAATAAAAATGTTCATTTAATCTACAAATATTCAGGATAAAAAAAAAATTAAGTCGGTATCTTAGTGTATATAACCGCTTTATTTCCAACCCAGGAGACCCCAAGTTCATCTCTCCAGGGCGGCTCATACACCTTTGTTTTCTGTTGAACCATCTGAGCTTGATTGGGTGAGAATAGTGGGATTTTACGTGCCGTGGCTCAGTCGGTAGCGTCTCCGACTCTGAGGCGTCAGGTCGAGGGTTCGCGCCCCGTCACGGTCTGAGGTTAGCAAAGGCATGCACTCAGCGTAAGGATTACATTTTGCCAAAACAAGTCCTTCGCAAGAAGGCAACCGTCCTAGCCCTTGGTTGATAAGGGAGTCCGTGACGTAAAAACCGGAACGTGCATAGCTCCTGTTAACTTAGCAGACTCAATGAATACATCATTAGAAGAATACCTCCATCAGTTAAGATTTTGCTGATAGTAAAAATAATCATTCCACAATTCTCACGATATATATATATATATATATATATATATATATATATATATATATATATATATATATATATATATATATATATATATATATATATATATATATATATATATATAATTAATGTGCTGTGCATTCCCTCCTTTATACATAAACCTCTCTCTCCTACTTCATAACTGAGCGTTGTATCATTTATTATTTTACATGTCACTATTATGCACGATTTTTCTGGTGGACACGGACTGAAGTTTGGGAATCAAGGCTGGTTGGCTATCCTTTTACCCTTCCGTTGGGTCGAATGTGGTTTCGTCACTTCCCTGATTGAGCATTCTACCACTACTAATCATTTGTTTTTTGTTTGTTTGTTTTTTGTGATTGCAAATCCCATTTGCTTAGTTTATTTTCTTTCATTTCAATCTTTTGTTTACTAAGGATCACCCTCTCTACCTAAGTCTACTCCTCGAGGGAGGAGAGAGGCAGACCCTTCTTTTATTTTTCCCGGAATATATCAGTATTTTATGCCTACTTTTTTCTCTAATTTTTCTGGTGTTTTTATTGTTCGTCTCTGTTGTTTGCTTAGAGTATATCTTACTCTAATTCACTAGTAGTTCTCTAGGAGTATATCTCATTTGTTGCTGCTGTTCATCTTAGGTTAACCCACTTCTTTATATGTAGAGTAATGTCTCTTTCTAGAGTCTATATTCCTGAGAAAATGTTGTGTATGAACTTTGTTTTGCTTTCATTTTTCTCATTTTCTTCCCTTTTTTTCTTCTCTCATTTTCCATTTTCATGTTGTCATTTTTCCTTCATTTTAGTCAGTCATCGATAATCTTTACCTTCCTTGGAATCACTCACTTGATTGCAAAGCATATCATTCTTCTAAGGCCCCTCTCCATCTCCCCCGCTTTCGTCACTGGAATCACACTTTTTGAATGTAAAGAATATCTATTTCTCTTGGTTTTCATTTCCATTTCTTCTTCTTCTTCTTCTTCTTCTTCTTCTTCTTCTTCTTCTTCTTTTCGCTTTATCTGCTCCCCCTTGTTTCTGTCCCCCATTTTATACTATAAGTCTAACCAGCATCTCTTGAAGTCACTCATCTGTTTGAGGAGGGAGAAATCCAACTCCAGTGACTATATTCCAGGAATCTCATCCAATCATTGTGCATAATCCAGAATGGGCAATGCCTTCTTCCTCTACTGTGAAGTGTGCTGTTTCTGGATCAGATGACTATGCCTTCGTGTTTTATAAGGATATTTTCTTGATTTTGTTTTTTATGCAGACTTGATGATGCCTAAATTTCAGTTGTATAAAATGAATATTCTTCAAGGTTCTTATTTTATTTAAAAGATTCTTTTACTTTATATTCAAATTTTCTCTTCAGTTGTTTTATAACGGAATATTCTTTCTGTGTTTTTATTTTGATATAAACATTATTTGTATTAATATTACATTTTTTTTACTGAAATGCAAAATGGCAGTCTCTTTTATTTCATTATTATCATAAGTGAATTTTCTTCAAGGATTATTGTTGTTACGAAAATTATTTGACTTTCCATTCTTCTTATGTTGTTTTACTTGAATGCAAATCATTTTTTTAATTTATTCCAGCTGTGTTGTAACCAAATGTGCTTCTAGGATAGTATTCTGACATAAATGTATTATATATATATATATATATATATATATAATATATATATATATATATATATATATATATATATATATATATATATATATATATATATATATATATATTGGTTGTAGCAAGACAATGACTATCAAGAAGTTCAGCCGCTAAATAGATAATGGTTTATCAGGTGCAACAGTACTAGACCTATCCAAAGCTTCAGTGGCTGAACGTTCTATGCTCTCATCGGTGTAGGCCTACTCATGTAGTGAATGTGGTATCTGAAGTAGGAAATTTTACTTTATCTTAATATGGAATAATTAGAGATAATAAGTTAGTTCTAAACCGTGAGCAAAGCTGCTTGACTCCTTTTTGTAAATACAAATAGCTATCATAAATAATTATGTTATAAATACGGTTACTCAAAAATAAAGTGCCTGGCTCACAACCATTTGGCCTTGAGTTCAGATCTCTGAAGATTACTTTGCTAGATTAATTTTGGGATTAGATACAGAGATATATAATCAGATATATTAGTATCTTTTTATAAGCGTCTAATGAAAGTTTGTCTTGTCTGTAAGACATATTCATAATATTATTCAGTATGGCTTACCTGAAGATTTTTTTTTATGAGTGTGACATCAGGATCGGTGTAAAGAGCAACAGAGATGGCGAGTGTTGCGACCGGTCAGATGTGAAGGGATAATAAGAGATGGGTAATTAATATCCAAGAATAGCCGGTGTTGATTTAGGCATAGAAAAGGAATCGTTACTGAAGGAAGACTTAACATCGAACTGACCTGGACAGTCCAATTTGAGTCCAAAAAGACCATCAATTTTATTATGGTTTTCTTATTGCAAATATTTATGTCATATTCCCATTTTAAGACGTATTTAGTTTATTGCCAATATGTGTCATATTCTGCAAATATTGGGTCGATGTCTACTGAACTCCAGCTGTGTAAATACTGGAAACATGAATGTAAAATTTGAAAATAAATTAATATTACCAGCCTCCTATATATAAAATATAAAATATATAAGTGCTGAGAATAAGATAAATGTAATGGAGAGAGAGAGAGAGAGAGAGAGAGAGAGAGAGAGAGAGAGAGAGAGAGAGAGAGAGAGAGACCTATAAAATTTATGAAGCTCAATATTTTATTTTAGAAATTCATAAAATGCAAAATTATACTTAAAAGAAATTTTTCTCTAGTATATCTAGATATTATATTCAAAATATATAAAACAGAAATAAAACTATTGAAAATAAAAATAAAAGAGAGAGAGAGAGAGAGAGAGAGAGAGAGAGAGAGAGAGAGAGAGAGAGAGAGAGAGAGAGAGAGAGAGAGAGAGAGAGAGAGAGAGAGAGAGAGAGAGAGAGAGAGAGAGAGAGAGAGAGAATGAAAAAATCACTTACTGATATACAACTTTTGACAGAATCATTTTTGTATTTTGTAAATTTGGATAAATTGAATCAGTGATTGGGAATCCATTGTTATTTGCAATTTACTTTTTCTCTGAAGGGAAAAATTAATTCAAATTATTATTACCCAATGGACGGTATACTTTTATCGAATATTTCACTTAAAAGTATTTTTTCTTTATTTATTTCAATACATTACTGATATTGTCAAGCTTCACTGAGTATTGTTGTATCAACACCAGTGCAGTCATCAAATCCTCAATACACAATAGCCCCATTTCTGCATTCACCACGAGCCAAGAACGTGATGGTATTGAATGCAACTTTTTAACCTCATTCAGGATGTCCCCACACGAGAAGGGGGAGGAGCAGGATTGGAATGCATGAGGGGGTAGCATGAAGATGTCGTATAGAAAGAGATTAAAAGAAAGAGGAATCTTCTTACTAATTTTTTGAATACTTAACCGCAAAATTGAAGTATCAGAAATATATGACAGGTTCTATCCAGGGAGTGAATGTGAATATGAGTCAGCATATTGACTAGATGGAGTGAAGCAAGGGAACTGAGGATCCCCTCCTTCCTTTTCTCCTCCCACTATGAGTTAAGGTTTTGCTTTGACTCGGCCACTTCCTTATAAGCTTGATTATGAACCTTGTATATGGACAGATGAACTGGAAACAATGCTCAGTTAGAAAATATAGCATGAAAATAAGAAACCTTCAAACAAGGATGCAAACAGGCAGATACAGAAGCAAGCAAATAAAGGCCCTATTTCTTAAGCAGTGTAAACCTAGGATACCATATTGTTAGTTAGCTAGACATACACAAATGGATTTCATAAACGCATCTGCGCGGTTCTGTGTATGGCTAGGATCCCGAACGGGATCCTAGCCATACACAGAACCGCGCAGATGCGTTTATGAAATCCATTTGTGTATGTCTAGCTAACTAACAATATGGTATCATAGGTTTACACTGCTTAAGAAATCGGGCCTTTGTGAGAGAAGCATGTTAAGGAGGTGATTACCAGTCCTTTAGCGCCTCCCCTTTTACTCGACATGGAGGAGGTATTCTTGCTTCCTCCCAAATGGTCATGAGTTCGACTTACCATGCAGGCTCATGCATCTCTATTCTCAACGTCAGAATCACCTAAAGATAGGAAGGAGAGGGTAGTGACGTCCTTCTTGTACAATCTCTGGTAACTCAGCAGGCTCCGTGAATCTATCCATATTGATATGAGGCTAATGTTAATATAATACTTTTTCGGGCTAGGGTTTTGATAAGAGCCAAAATACCTATTCCGCAACTCTCACAAACTTAAATAAATAAATAAATAAATATATATATATATATATATATATATATATATATATATATATATATATATATATATATATATATATATATGCTTATGTGTCTGTCCATGTGTGTGTGCGTGTGTGAGTTTGTGTATGTGTGTATCTATATTAATATTATGGGCTTTGAATTCCCCCCCCCTAAATACGTCAACCCCTCTCCCACTTCATAACTGCATCTTATCATTCCTTACGCTGGAAGTTGCTCATTGGTTCTTTGAATGAGTCACTGTTGGGCCATTGGCTGCATGCTGTGAAGTGGGTGTGGCATATACCCTCACTAGATTTAAATTGAATGTTCATCCTGATGACTGCCTTTTATAGTCTTTTTTCATTGTTCCCTTTTTTGCGTTTTATGTGTTACCATCAGCTCCCATTTAGGGGTGAAAACACACGGATTGAAGCTGGAAAGTTAAGTCTGGATGTCTTTCCTATATTCCCATTGTGGGGTTCGAATGCGGGTTCATCACTTTCTGGGTTGAACACTACTCTTACTCATATCCACTGTCATTTTTTATTACTAAGCCCATTTGCTTCTTTTATTTTATTTCAAGATTTTGTTTACTGAGTACCGCTTAGCTTACCTTAGTCTAGTCTTCGACCTAGGAGAGAGATAGACCCCTCTCTTACTTTTGCAGACACACACATCAGTATGTTATGCAAAACATAAACTTTTTTTCCTAGTTTTCTCCTTTATCTTTCTCGTGCTTTTATTGATTTCTCACTATGTTCGTCTCTGTTGCTTGCCTATAAAATATCTTCCTTTTCTTCGCCTCTTTTTGGAGAGGGATATCTCTTATTTCTGATTACTTTCTATCCAATGTATATAACAGTTTAAGTGGGATTTCACTTCTTCGCTTGTTAAGAAATATGTGTAATTCTTGAATTTATGTTTCAGAGAAATTGTTGCGTATAAGCTCCGTTTTGCTTTCGTTTTTTTTTTTCATTGCTTCCCTTTCTCTCTTCTCTCCTTTTTCCATTTTCAGGTTATCATATTTCATTCATTTTTTTTCAGTCATCGTTACATTTAGCATTCCCGGTAATCATTCGCTTGATTGAAAAGGAAAGATATATTCTAAATCTTTTCTTTCCATTTCTCCCTACTTCTGCACTCGAATCACCTATTTGATTATAAAGGTTATGTTTTGTTTAGATTACGTTTCCATCTCTCATTCATTTTTCTTCTTTTTCATTCTATCTTCAATTTCTCCCTCTCCTCCTCCTCCTCCTCCTTCTTCTTCTTCTTCTTCTTCTTCTTCTTCTTCTTCTTCTTCTTCTTCTTCTTCTTCTTCTTCTTCTTCTTCTTTCTCTTCTTCTTCTTCTTCTTCTTCTTCTTCTTCTTCTTCATATCTATGAAGACTCCCAGGAAGTCACTCATCCATATGAAGAGGGAGAAATCCAATTCCAGTTCGTATATTCCAGGAAGCTCATCCAATCATGGTGCATATTCCAGAACGGGCAATGGCCTTTTTCCTCTACTCTGAAGTGTGCTCTGACTGGAACGGAATGCTATGTTTCGGTGTTTTATGTAGGATATTTTCTTGATTTAGTTTTTTAGGCAGACTTGATGACGTCTCTATTTCAGTTCTGTTAATAAGCGAAGCTTCTTCAAATTTTTAATACTGTAAAAGGAGGATTTTACTTTATATACATATTTTTACTTCAGTTTTTGTTTATTTCTGAATATTGTTGTCGCGATTTTATTCTGAAATATATATATATTTTTTTTTTCGTGCTTTATGCTCACAGTTTTTTTTTCTTTTTTACAAGAAACAAAGTTGCTTCCTGTATTCCATTATTATGTTAACCGTATGTAGTTAAAGGATTTTGTAGTTATTAAGATTATTTGACTTTTCATTCATATTTTTTTTTCTATTTTACCTGAATGTAAAACGGTGATGCATCAATTCCAGCTTTGATGTAACCGAATCATTTCAAGCTTTTTATTCCGATATATAAATATATATATATATATATATATATATATATATATATATATATATATATATATATATATATATATATATATATATATATATATATATATATATATATATATATATATATATATATATATATATATATATATATATATATATATATATATATATATATATATATATATATATATATATATATATATATATATATATATACATATATATATATATATATATATATATATATATATATATATATATATATATATATATATATATTTATATATATATATATATATATATATATATATATATATATATATATATATATATATATATATATATATATATATATATATATATATCGTCTTGGACTTTACAGCACAAGGCCTATCCAATCTGCAGCGGCTTAATGTATGATGCTTCCTCGTTTGTAACAATACTAGGCCTATCCAGAATAATTTGATAATATGACTTCAAATAATATTAAAATTCGAACAACGTAGGCAGTCACTCAACAATGTATATAAATGGCTCACACAAAATCAGTCCCTTGAACTAACCACTAGCTAACTGGCATCATTAACATGCAAATAAAAGCATGACAGAGAGAGAGAGAGAGAGAGAGAGAGAGAGAGAGAGAGAGAGAGAGAGAGAGAGAGAGAGAGAGAGAGAGAGAGAGAGAGAGAGAGAGAGAGATGCCAATTCAAAGTACTCGTCCATTTCTACCAACTTACTCAGCTCTTTGGGATTTCGGTTCGGTTCGGTTTGATAGGATAGGATAGGTGGGGGAAGAATAGTGACGGCATCGAGTGAACTCTCTTAGCACTATTCAGGGTGTCATCACTGGGGAGAGGGGGGTAAGGGATGGAAAGGAATGGGGGGATAAGCACGAAATTTAAGGAAGCAAGAGATGAATAGAGAGGGGCAAACCCTCGTGCTAAGTTGTTGTTACATATAATTTTACTGGCCCAATATGACTTTATTCAGTTATAATTTAGTAATAATGAGGAGATTTGGAGATTTACTTTATTTAGTATACATAGGTTCTGGTGGATTTCCTGATAAAATTGGAGAAATTCTTCTCCATCAGACATGGTCATTGATATGTTCGTATTCTAAGGTGTTTAAAGAATTAGTTTCTTGAAGAAATTCTTCAAAGTCGATTCCCATTTTACCCCAGGTTTTGGATGCTAGTTTAAAAATAAAAGTATTAATTGGTTCGACTTTGAGGTTCTTGTGAATTTCTTCCATTCTCTCTATGTATGGTGGGGTTTCAGAGAGAATTCTTCTTAAATTTAAATTTTGGATAGCTTGGAGGCTTAAAAGGTTACGTTTTGATAAGATGCAAGTTGGAATTGGGGGGTATATTAAGGTTGGTCTTACTAAAGTTTTATATAAGGTGACTCTATTTTTAGTTTTAAGCAGGTTAAATCTTCGTAGCTTGGTGAAAACAATTCTACTTTGCATTATTCTATTATTTATATGAGGTTTTATTCCTGTTCTGTTATTTTGGGATTTAAGTTTATCACAGTTCCCTCCCCCCACTACCACCGAAATACTTGGGTCACTCACTGCGTAAACAGGAAAAGATTATCTGCCGTTGTACCCTATAGACATTTCTTGTTTACCTCCACAGCTCTACGTCTCAGCAAATCTCTCCCTAACTCTGCCTAACCCAGCTTACAGCACAGCAGTTGTGGGAAGTCTATTTGTCCCCACGTCAGGTTATTGTCCAGAAAATAGGGAAATTTTAGCTTCGGAGACATTGTGAAACTAAAACACATATTTTTGAACAAAGCCATGTACATAAACACATACATACACAAAACATCAAATTAAACCCATCTCTTTCCCTTACCCCCCCCCCATCCAATGGTCGGGGGAGGGTGGTAGAGGATCTCAGGGAGATGTAGGAGGAGGAGTGGCTCTTAGTAGGCTGAAGCAAAAAGTCAAGGACCTTGAGACCCTTGCAATAAACCTGGATGATAAAATTTGGAATATGGATAGAAAAGTGAAAAAGAATGAAACACTTAGGGAGGTAATAAGATCTTTGGGGGTTTCAAATAATGCACAAGGGCAAGAGAGAAAAGAACTAGAAATATGAATATAGAAGCTGGAAGGGGGAAAAGACTGAACTAGAAACCAGAATTTATAAACAAAAAGACAACAACAAACAGTTGAATGAAAACTTGAATGAATTAAATGTTACTTCACTGCTCTCTCTGAAAGAGACGATACTGCAGCTTTGAATGTCCAGATAAAGAAAAATAATGAACCTTTTAGAAAAGAGATTCAGGAGCTGAATACGGAACATGATGTCATGAAAACATCTTTTGTGGATGCACTAAAGGGGAATGTGGCAGTAAAAGAGGCTGTGAAGGTGGTGGCACTGGAAAATGTACAAATGGTTAACTATAAAGAAACAGTAATAGAAAAATGAAAGACGTTGTGATGGAAAGGGCTAATCCACTGATTAAACAGGCACTTGATAAAGAGAAGACAATGGTAATCTCAAAGATAAGTGCATCTCAGGAGTCAACATGGCAGGGGAGACTTGAACAAACAAAAAGTTAGGGTTTTAAGCCTGACAAGGAAGCTTGGAGTATTATGTGGTCCAGAGGATATTGTAAACATTCACCTACTACGTAAATATTCTAGGGAGGGAAAGGAAACACCAACGAAAGTAAACTTTGAGAGAGGGGACACATGTAAAGAAACATTGATGAGAAATAAAACTACAAGACCTTCAAGAATTCAAAATAGTGTTCATTAGACCATACAGAACACAGGAAGAGATGGAAAGGATAAAACTCTTGTTGCAAGAAGAGTTCTTCCAGACAAAGGGGTGAAAAAGAAGATAATGAGTGAAGATCAGGGTTGGGGACTCATTAAGAATGCTGTATGCAAATGCTGATGGAATAGCTGGTAAGCCAGTAGAATTAAAGAATAGAATCTACAACAGTAAGGCAGATATAGTGGCGGTTACAGAGACTAAGTTAAGTGAGGACATAAAGAGCGTCACAGTTTTTTCTAAGGGCTTCAGAATAATAAGGATTGAAAGATCTGAGAGGACTGGTGGAGGGATAGCACTGCTCATAAGTGACAGATGTCTGGTTGAAGAAATAAACTATGCTATAGAAAGTGAGTTCAAGGAATTTCTTGTTGCTCGCATAAATACTGGAACAGGGAGCATTATAATAACTGTTGTATATAACCCACCAAGGAATCAACATAGGCTAGAAGTTTGAGGAAAGTCATATAGGTACTATTGAAGTCCTAAACTCAGTTGTTAACATTGGACGAGAGAGAAAATGTAGGATTTTGATTATGGGAGATTTTAATCATAGAAAGATAGATTGGATAAATCTTGACCCACACTGTGGAGAGGACTTATTCGGGGCAAGATTCCTTGATTGCGTATAAGGAAATTTCCTACTCCGGCATGTGTTGGAACTAATGAGGGCCAGGGCTGGGGATGAGCCATTACTGCTTGATCTAGTATTCACAAATAATGTGTTGGATATTGAAAAAATTAAGTATGAACCACCGACTGGAAAGATTGACCACTGTGTTGTTGATGGAGTATATCATCGATGAAGTTCTGCCTGAAAGTAGAGGCATTGAGGACACGAGGAGGAGCTATAGGAAAGGAAATTACATCAAAATTAATGAGTTTTTTGCAGTTATTGACTGGAGGACCTTATTTAACAACAAATCTGTACAAGAAATATAAAACATCTTTTGTGGGGAATATGGGAAGATAGCAGATTGCTGCATATCTTCCGTCAAAATAGGAGTTACTAATCCAAGAGAAAAATGGTTCAATAATAAGTGTAAGAGAGCTAAGAAGTGGAGAGACAAATGCTGGAAAAGGTATAGGAGGAGAAAAAAAACATAATTGCCTGGCAGACTTATATAAGAGCAAGAAATGATTACCTAAGTAAAAGAAGAGAGGCAGAGAGAGACCATGAAAGGGATATCATCAGGAAGGATAAAGAAAATCCCAAACTTCCACACCTTTATCAGAGGAAAACTAAAGGTAAACAACAGGTTTTAAAGTAAAAGAAAGCGGATGGAAGCATCAGTGAGATGGGTGAAGAGATCTGCGAAGAATTGAACAAGGAGTTTCTGTCGGTAGTTACAACAGAAAATACCCCACCCCCTCAGACTGCAGAGATAGGAGCTCATGGCCCAGTATTAGAGAACATCGTCTTTTCAGCCACAGAGGTATACAAAGTGCTGATGGAGTTAGAAGCCCATAAAGCTACAGGTCCTGATGATATATCCCCTTATGTTCTTAAGAAATGCACTAAATCAATATCAGTGGAACCAAGTACCATATTTGAAAAGTCACTGGAATCATGGGAGATTCCAAGATGCTGGAAACATGAGAACGTGGTACCTATCTTCAAAAAGGGAGAGAGATACAGCACTAAACTATGGGCCTATTTTCTTGACCAGCATAGTTTGCAAAGTAATGGAGAAACTACTAAGAAAACACGTCTCTCTCCACATGGAATTCTTCAACTTTTTGTCAGTGAGACAAAATGGTTTCAGAGAAGGTAGATCAACAGTAATAAACTTATAAGAATTTTATGATGAGGTAAGCCGAATCTTACAAAAAAGTGAGGACTGAGAACACTGCATATTCCTATACTTCCAGAAACCATTTTACAAGGTCCCACATGGCAGACTTATTAATAAGCTGCAAACAATGACGAAAATAGGTGGAAATGTCTTGGAATGAATTAAAACTTACTTAGAAGGAAGGGAACAGAGGGTTAGAGTACGAAATACAGTGTCAGAATGGAAAAGAGTTAGTAGCGGAGTTCCACAGGGTTTAGTTTTAGGGCCACTCTTGTTCCTTGTATATATAAATGACCTACCAGAGTCTGTAAATTTATTCATGGATATGCATGCAGATGTTGCAAAGATTGTGGAGAAAGTAAGAGACGAAAACAATGGTTGAGAACTTCTGAAAGACATAAATAGTCTGCATGAGTGGTCAGAAAAGTTGCTAATGAAAATCGATACTTCTAAATGTAAGGTAATGAGAATAATTACAAGTGCAAGACTGCCCAAGCTTGACTACTGAACGGCAGGAGCAGAACTTCGAGAGAAAGAGAATACGAGAGATCTAGGAGTAATCATATTTGCAGATTTATCTCCAGAAATGCATATAAATGGCATAGTTAGGGCAGCATTTGGTTTCTTAACAAATGTATGGGTAGCCTTCAGGCACATGGACAAGGATATGTTAAGATATATTTATGCATCCTTTGTGAGGCCAAAGCGTAAATATGCAGCCCCATTTTGGAATCCACACTTGAAAAAGAACGTAGTTAAGCTGGAAAAAGATCAGAGACATGCCACGAAACTGGTGCCAGAAATACGCAATCTCAGTTATGATGAGAGGCTGAGGGAATTAGACTTGCCATCACTCGAAGCTAGAAGAATGAGTGACTGTTTATAAATTCCCTCATGATTATGACAGAGCGGATTGGGATCGATATTTCGATATGACTGGCACTAGAACCAGAGGTCATAGTTTGAAGCTTCGTAAGAAAACTTCTTTGCAGGATGTAAGGAAGTACCTTTATAGAATAAGAGTAGTTGATAATTGGAATTCGCTAAGTGAAGAGGTAGTTAATGCTAACTCAATCTATAGTTTTAAGGACAAGTATGATAAGCATCACTAAGTACGAAATGGAACCGACCAGGAGACAGGTAGTTGCGAGCATGGGGCTCTTTTCCGTAATCACAACTAGGTAATTAAACAGCACATTTTTCAATTTACTAAAACTAAATAAAATAATGATTTTTATATTTATTTTAGCCCTTGTTTTTACTTCACAGATATACAACTTTTGACGGAGTCAATTGTGTATTTTGTAGATTTGGATAAATTGAATCAGTGATTGGGAATCCATTTTCTTTGCAATTTACTTTTGCTCTGACGGGAAAGATTTATATGAATTAATATTACCCGATGGACTGTATACCTTGATGGCATATCTCACTTGAAGTTATTTTTTCTTAATTAGTTTATGACGTTACTGATATTCCAAACTCGTTTATATATTTTTGTAAAAATCATTGCATTCATCTATCCATCACTATACAGTGGCCCTATTCCTCCTTGAAATGGGAGTGGCCGAGCCAAAGAGCACTCACTCACCAGGACACACCTCAATCACTCCTCTTCGTGGACTTATCTTACGTGCTAAGTATGAGATCCATGAATAGGGTAGGGATAGGATGGGATAGGGAAGGAACGTGATGGTATCAAGGGTACCCTTTTAACCCTATTCAGGGAGTCTCAAAACAAGAAGGGGAGAAGCATGATTGGAAGACATGGTAGTTTAGCACGACTATGACGTATAGAAATCAATTAAAAGAGAGGGGCAGACCAATCGGCTATTATTAGAAGAAAAATTATTTTATCACTAAGTTATTTATATGATAGTTTTTAACACTGATGATGAGAGTTTCTTATCAATGGATTGCATGCGGATATACCCATATAATTTTTGTTCCCAGAATACTTACATATAAAAATGACAAAGAAATATATTACAATGTAGATCCAGACTGTGAATGTAAATCTGAGATAGCATATCGACTAATTGGGGTGGAGCGACGGAAATGGGACTCCCCTCCTTCGAATTATTCTCTAGCAAAGAATTAAGGTTTTGCTTGACTTATCCACCCACTTTTCAAGGGAGTCTATGGGCCTTGTATATAGACAAAGGAATTGGAAACAAGTAGTTGATATGGAAACAGCATGAGCAAGAAATAACTCCACACAAGCTATACAGGCAGATAAAGTAGCAAGTAAATTAAGGAGTTAAATAAGCCAAACAAACATTAGTAAGAATGCCCATTAACTTCTACCAACATATTTAATCAAGTTCTCTTAAATACAGCAAGCCCATATTCCCCCTTATAATATACGGCGTCACCGAGTTAAAACACATGCGTAGATTCCTTGTGAGGGGAAAATACTAAGGAGGGGATTACAAGTCCCCTCGCGCCGCCCCATTTATTTTACAAGGAGGAGGTATTCTTGTCTCCTACCCAAGGATACCTAGAGTTTAACTCACCAAATGGCTCCTCGTACATCTTGTTTGTTTATGTCAAAACCACCAAAGGATGAGGACAGGGTAGTAGGTCTTGTACAATCTTTATTAACTCAACTGAATCCATTAATGCACCCATATTGATATGGGGGTCGTGATAAAACACTGCCTTCTTGGGCTTGGGTTTCGACAACTATTGAGTGCCCCCTTCCCGATCACGAAAACCTCCCTCCCTCGTGATACCAGGTTCATATCATCAGATATGTTGCTGGGTGCTCATTGGCCAGTATGTGTGGGATGGTAATGGATCGTTGGTTGCATGGTGTGAAGCGGGCCGGGCATATGCGCTCGTTAAACTTAATTTGAGTTTCTTCTATAAATGTACAATAACTTTTTTTTCTCGTATTTTTGTTTTATTGTTCCCATTTGTCAAGACATCTTCATTTCCAAAGTTTTTTTTTTTCTCTTTTTAGATTTTCGTGATTACTAACCCCATCTGTTTACTGTACTCTGTGTAGTATTCTTTTCTTATAGTATAAGCTTAGTCCAGCCTCCTAAGTAACTGAGATCGAGAGAGAGAGAGAGAGAGAGAGAGAGAGAGAGAGAGAGAGAGAGCGGTCACTCATTCTTTAATTTTTCCTGGAAGCGAGAATATCTCATATTACTGTCTCACTTTTTTCAACAGGTTTGTTTATATTCCGTTTTATATGTAAATATTGTTCCCCATTCGAATGGGGGTGGACACAAGTCGGGATAGAGATGGGGAATCAAGTATGGATGCCCTTTCTAACTCCCCACATGAGGAATATCTATTATTGCAGATTACCGTCCATCCTAAGTACCTGAATATTATTTTGGGATCCCACTTCTCATGCCGGAAAATTGTTGCATATAGGCTCTGTAATGCTCTTTTCTTCTTCTTCCTCTTCTTCTTCTTTTTCTTCTTCTTATTATTATTATTATTATTATTATTATTATTATTATTATTATTATTATTATTATTATTATTATTAATATTATTATTATTATTATTATTATTATTATTATTATTATTATTATTATTATTATTATTATTATTATTATTATTATTATAATTATTATTATTATTAGCATTATTATTATTATTATTAATATTATTATTATCATTACTTTTATTATTATTATTATTATAATTATTATTATTGTTATTATTATTATTATTATTATTATTATTATTATTATTTTTATTATTATTATTATCATCAATATAATTATTCTCTCCCTTGTCTTTTTGCTGGTTCCATTTTAGTTTGTCATTTGTTATTCATGTTATATGCTCCTTATTACACTTAGCCATACTAGTAGTCGCCGTGGCTCAACCGGTAGCGTCTGCGATTCTGAGGCGTCATGTCGAGGGTTCGCGCCCCGTCACGGTCTGAGGTTAGCAAGGGCATGCACTCAGGGTAAGGATTACATCTGCCAAAACAAGTCCTTCGCAAGAAGGCAACCGTCCTAGCCCTTGGTAGAAAAGGGAGTCCGTGAAGTAAAACCGGAACGGATTATACTTAGTCATACTGAGAATCACTCAGTTGATTGTCAAGAATGTTACTCTTCTGGGACATATTTTCTCTTTTCTCATTCCTTCTTCCTTAGAATCGCTTCTACTTCTTCTTCTTCTTCTCTCCCTTGTTTTCTTACGTTTTCCATTTTCAGTTTGTTATTTGTTATTTATATTATTTACGCCTTATTATAGTTAGCAATCTTGAGAATCGCTTAGTTGATTGTAATGCATGTGACATTTCTATGACATATTTTCCCTTCTCACCTTCCTTCTTCCTTAGAATCTCTTCTTCTTCTTCTTCTTCTTCTTCTTCTTCTTCTTCTTCTTCTTCTTCTTCTTCTTCTTCTTCTTCTTCTTCTTCTTCTTCTTTTCTCTGTTCTATTTTTCTCCTACTTCCCCTTCATACCATAAGTCTATCAAGCCTCCCTGGAAGTCACTTATATGTTTGAAGAGGGAGAAATCCAATTCCAGAATGAATATTCCAGGAAGCACACCCAATCATGGTGTATTTTCCAGAATGGGCAATGGCCGTCTTCCTCTACTCTAAAGAGCACTATACCTGGAACGGATGACTAGGCTAGGTTTACCTCGGTGTTTTATGCAGGATGTGTGTTGATGATATTTCATTAATTTTGTTTTTATAAATTTTGTAATGAATCTGTTTCTCTTCTCTTATAACAGAATATCCTTAAGGATTTTATTCTATTACATAAATAAATTGATTTTATATATATATTTTTGTTATTGTAACTGAATGCTAATTGATTTTGCTTCATTTTCAGTTCTGTTAAAATCGAATATCCTTCATTGTTACTTTCTCTTCTCTAAAGATGATTTGACCTCATATTCATATGTTTTGTTCTAATACCGGAGAGGAGAGTTTATGCTACGTCTATTTTAGCTCTATTAAATCTGCATATTGCCATTATTCGTTGTTTTTGTTCTGATCGAAAGATACATTTTGCATTGGGGACCGCGGTACTGTAGTGGTTAGAGTGTTTGACAGGAGAGGTGACAAACACTGTATTGTAACTGGTAAAGCTTTTAATTGCCAGTTATGTATAAGGGGGGTGAAGTACGGAGAAAACTTTAATTACGATAATAGCCTATTTATGGCCCTCATTAAAAACGTTTGTTCTATATGACCGCATTTGGATATACGATGCTGTCACAATACTTAATATTTTGAATTCAGTAGCTAGGTCGATAAAGTGCCTTGCTTACTGCAGGTGGTCCAAAGTTCAAACCCAAGAAAAAAAAGTGGCTTGTGCAACTACAATTTGTCATAGCACACACAGAGATAGATAGATAGATAGATAGATAGATAGATAGATAGATAGATAGATAGATAGATAGATGGATGGGGTGGGTGGTGGGTGGTTGAATGGATGGATGGATGGATGGATGGATAGATAGATAGATAGATAGATAGATAGATAGATAGATAGATAGAGAGAGAGAGAGAGAGAGAGAGAGAGAGAGAGAGAGGAGAGAGAGAGAGAGAGAGAGAGAGAGAGAGAGAGAGAGAAAGAGAGAGAGAGAGAGAGAGAGAGAGAGAGAGAGAGAGAGAGAGAGAGAGAGAGAGAGAGAGGAGAGAGAGAGAGAGAATTAAAATGGCTTTTTCCGGTATGTGCAGGACACAAAACTTGGTCAGGTCATGGGTTGCATCTAGGCTGTTCAAAAAATGAGCGCAACATATCGTGAAAATTCTATCGAAAAAAATAACTTTGAACAAAAGCTTTCTGTGAAGTACTACAATATATACACACAACTGAAGACAAAAATTTGTATATATACGAAATAAGAAATAATGTAAAAAAAAAAAAAAAACGTAAATATTCAGAATCATCCATTCAAGAAAAAAATTCGTAGCATGTATTAATATGTTAAATTATCACTTGATAATTTTTTTCCGGTTTTACGTCATGGACTCCCTTTTCTACCAAGGGCTAGGACGGTTGCCTTCTTGCGAAGGACTTGCTTTGGCAGATGTAATCGTTACCCTGAGTGCATGCCCTTGCTAACCTCAGACCGTGACGGGGCGTGAACCCTCGACCTGACGCCTCAGAGTCGCAAATGCTACCGCTTGAGCCACGGCGGCTACTACATTATCACTTGATAATATAACTTTAAATATTTTAGGTCTCGTCACTTCAGCCATTACAGAGAACCTTCATCCTCACTTAAAGTAGGTCCCCATCCTCTGCAGAGGTGGCAAGGACCGCATAGCACAGTGGTTAGAGCACTCGACTCGCGAAGCGACAATCCCGTGTTTGAGCACAACGCGGTGGGTGTTAGGAAAGGCATACAACTTTAATTCCCCTGATCCAATCTGTCTCTGACCACCCCCTATCAAATGGGATTAATTATGACGCATAAAACGACAGACAACAACAACAACAACTTCTGCAGAGGCTTCTGGCAGTGATAGCTTTTAAAATTCGAACCAGAGTTTGCTCTCAACGATGTATATAAACTGTGTTGCACAAAATCAATCGCATAAACTAATAACTCGCTTTCCCGCATCGTTGACTTGCAAATAAAAGCATCTTGAGCGAGAGAGAGAGAGAGAGGGAGAGAGAGAGAGAGAGAGAGAGAGGAGAGAGAGAGAGAGAGAGAGAGAGAGAGAGAGAGAGAGAGAGAGAGAGAGAGAGAGAGAGAGAGAGAGAGAGAGAGAGAGAGTGATGGACACAAAAGAACAGAAACGACGTACAGCACATGCATTAATGAGAGAGAGAGAGAGAGAGAGAGAGAGAGAGAGAGAGAGAGAGAGAGAAGAGAGAGAGAGAGGAGAGAGAGAGAGGAGAGAGAGAGAGAGAGAGAGAGTGTGCAACCATCCAGTGCCACAGTGCCAGATTTAATTAAAATTCTCCGTTCACTTCACAGTATTACTCTCTCGGCTGGAAAATAATATATGGGGCATAGTTTTTTTTATTATTTTTTTTTTTTTACTTGTGCCTGGTTTCATGCATTTCAGTGAATTCTCTCGACACTCTACGAATTTTATAACGATGATTTTGTGACTGAAATATATTATACTGTAATTGTAAACAGACCCCCATTGCAGGTACTGTCAATATATGCACCCCCATTCGAATGGGGGGTAGACACAGACATGTTGGAGTTGAGAGATTTAGGTTGAATAACCATCATAACGCCCCACGGTTTGGTCGGACGAGGTTCCTCTGCTTCCCATAATTCATTCTTTTTGTCTTAACGGCAGTTTACACGGTCAAACGGTTCGTCGAACGCGGTTCGACAGACAAGTGTTTGAAGTAATGTTCGAACGTGTGAACGGGGTATTTGGTTGTAGAATACGTTTGTCGAAAGTGTTCGACAACCAAATACCCCGTTCACACTTTCGAACATCACTTTAAACACTTGTCTGTGGAACCGCGTTCGACGAACCGTTTGACGGTGTAAGCCCCCCTTAAAGGGAGGTTTACAAGGTCAAACGTTCACCGAACGTGGTTCGACAGACAAGTGTTTGAAGTGATGTTCGAAAGTGTGAACGGGTTCCGTGTTCGACAACCAAATACCCCGTCAGATGCGTTTATGAAATCCATTTGTGTGTGTCTAGCTAACTAACAATATGGTATCCTAGGTTTACCCTGTTTAAGAAATCGGGCCAAACTCACTATCCTTAATCTTCGTTCGTTAACTGAATTAGTACCGATATTGTTTACTACTGAACGTAAAAAGTTTAATTGACTTGGGCCGCTCAGCTAATTCTGGAAATTAATTTGTAGTTAAGGAGTTCAGTATTCTCCTTTTCTTCTGGTTGTTTTATTCTCTTATTTATTCTATCATGTGGTTGTTTGTATCAGGTAAAGATTGGTGACCCCAGAGCATTGAATAACCCCGTATGTTGTTAGATCAGGTTAAGTTGATGCCAAGCCTATCCTAGCCTCACCTAATCTAATCTAACCTAAAAACTTACGAGGTTATTTAATCTGGGGGTCATTAAACTTAACCTGAATCAGTTATTTGCTTTCTGCTTACTTATAGTTGTATTTATATGTATGCATCAAAATACTTATTTCATGGAAGACTTATTTAAATGAAAAATGAATATGAAAAAAGGTATATTTACAGATTTCATTTATTAATAAATGCATATTTCTATCTTTCTTCCTGTTAAGAGTTATTTCAGTCAACACCACTCTATAAAATTTCCTTTAATACATTTCAATTTATCATATCAAGTCTTTCCTGGGGCTGTAGCATCAATGGTCCTTCCCTCTTTAGGCTATTAGGATAAGCTTTGAATAAATAGTCGCATCAATAAACCCGTATCATTTATTAGTAAAAGTT
This sequence comes from Halocaridina rubra, assembly GCA_037179515.1. Lineage (NCBI taxonomy): Eukaryota > Metazoa > Arthropoda > Malacostraca > Decapoda > Atyidae > Halocaridina > Halocaridina rubra. The sequence goes on along the minus strand of JAXCGZ010002055.1, from coordinate 98,325 downwards.
TATTAATGGTATTTCTTATCTATTGACAGTTATTATAATCGACACCATATTATACAATTACTGACATATATCACATTGCCATTTTTAGGTTAGGTTAGGTTAGGTTTAGTTTGGTTGGGTTGAGTTTATTGCGTGTTTTACGTATTTTTCATTATACATTATTATATTAAAGATGTAGATGACGTAGGCTCTTGCGGTATCCCCCTAAGGACTGCGCTCATTAGGAGAGTCGTGACTAATGCGTACTATTGACCAGGACTTCGTCAGTGCAATCACAGAATATGGATTAATAGAACACGCCATGGAAGGCATCGTCTATGATCTCCAGTGCCCCGGTGCCATCTGATCCCCCCCATATGGCATCGTATTGCTGCAAATTAAGATCATAATAAGATTAGAACTTATTCATTGATGCAAAACTAAGAGAAGGAGAAAGTATAACAGCAAATACAGAAGAAGGAAGATTTTTAGGAGTGAATTCGTTTTTTCACAATGGCAGAATATTAATAAGAAAATTCGAAGAAGCGGAGCAGGAATGAAATCATTCTCATTAAGAAGAAGAGTAGTAAAGATGACAAAATCGACATAGAAAACGAAAGGAAAGAGTGTTAGGAATGTATTCGTTTGATCACAATAGTAGAATATGACAAAGAAAATAATAGATTGAATTAGAGTAGGATTGAAATAAGACCATGTGATAAGAGAAGCAAAAATTAAACAACAGACATAAAATATCAACAAAAAGTTTGTTTCGGAGGGCAAAAGTCTTATCAACACTAATTCACTTAGCCATGACAAAAGCTAAAAAGCAACTGCGGTAGCGCATTGGTTAGAACTATATACTTGGAAATGACAGACCCCTGATCGAGCCCACCTGGGACGTTAGGAAGGGCATCCAGCCTTAAGTTCGTATACATACTTGCAACAGGACAAAAAATGACGTACAATATAAGAAAGGAAGGGATTCTAGATATAAAAATACTGAATACACTAATGATAAAAAAAAATTAAATCATAGAGACATGATACAAGAAAAAATGTGCCATAAATTCAGTCACTGCATATTATAACAAGAAAAAAAATCACTGATGCTTGTGCAATTACACATACATATACGATGATCGCAATCCCCTTTGCAAGGGGGTCACAGAGTAAAACCACACATTCACAAAATCTAGTATACTTCGATCTCTCCCCATAGCCTTTTATTTAAATAGAAATAAGAAAAAAAGTTACTTCAGTAATTCATTCATTCGGTATTACAATATCCATCACACGCAAAGAACCCGAGATTCTAGTCTGACCTCTTCGCCAAGCAACTGCTCGAAGATGTATCTGTAGAGTAAAGCAAGAGGTATCATGCAGATCCAAGAAAGGATGGGTAGTAGTGCCCACACGACAATAGCCACAGCGTTTATCGCTGCTGGTTGAAAAGTACCTGTTTTGGAAGAGAGATATTTAAGAAAAACTAATAATTAAGCTTGCCACAGCGTTTATCACTGCCAATGGAAAGGTGCCTATGCTGAAAGAGAAAAATTTATGAGAAACTAAATTTGAAGATTTATTCACACTTAGAAAGGTATAAAGGAAATTATTTGTGCTAAAAACAAATTACACCTTCTACCGGTCCTCATCATTGAGCCATTGTGACTAATAATATAATAATAAACCTTTATTTCCATTACAATACAATGGGTATTCGTCAGCCAGGGCAAGCCCCAAGCCTCCACTGTGATGCCCAACCACAGCAGTACCTGCCAGGAAATAGCTTAAACTCTCGGTCTTGGACGGGAATCGATCTCTCGACTCGTGAATGTGAAGCCAGCGCGTTACCACTGTACTAGCCAACAGGATAAGTGAAAATTTTGTGCATTTGTTGTCCTTTGAGCTTTTCAAAGTGTGGAATAATCTAGGCATAATTGTCTCAATGTCATGAAAGCTACATATGAAGAGAAACTAAATGTAACAAGAATCTATTTATTAACTTCGAATTATTTTTAAAGAGCGTAATCTAAGTAACATTCATTATGATATAAAAGCTATTCTTAGCATTTCAATTAGTAATAGCCAGAACAAATCATGATATTATTTTAAAAGAACTATTGATAGCAGTTCGTGTGTTATTAACCGAAATACACAATTTCTTTTTTAATCATGACGCCATATTCTGCTAATACCAGCGGGGTAATTACAAGTGTAAAAAAGTAGGGAGGCAGCAGGCTTTATCATGACCTGTCCTGCCTCATCACTTCTCTCACTTAATGTGTGGCCAAAAGAATAATGGATAGCGAAATTATAGCACTCTGTTCCCTTATCCCCTACAGTCGGCTTCTATGGCACGCAGGTAACGTGAGTGAGATATTCCTTCTCCCCCCCCCCCACTGTTTATACCGTTTTATTTGCCACAATTAGTCTCTATCTGAATAGAGTTGGAACACACAGATAGGTTGGAACTGTGGGATTAAGATGCGCCCTCTACCACTGAGTAATTTATGCATTATGTGTATAGATACTAAAGAAAGCCTCCGTGGCATAATGGTAGCGTTTGCGACTCTGAGGCGGCAGGTCGAGGGTTCGCGCCACGTCACGGACTGAGGTTAGTAAGGGTATGCACTCAGGGTAACGATTACATCTGCCAAGACAAGTCCTTCGTAAGAAGGCAACCGTCCTAGCCCTTAGTAGAAAAGGGAGTTCGTGACGTAAATCCGAATCCATACTAAAGAAATAAAACTATAAGACAATGGCAGTAGCAAATATCCATTTTTAATTTCTTTCGAAATAGGCTAAACAAAAAAAAGTCCTCAGAGTAACTATTATGGTTTGTTTTAGAATCAAAATGGATCAGAACTCTCGAAGTTAGTCTTTTGTGCCTTGTGTCGGAAATAATATATGAATAGGTGGCTAAATCAGAAATCTATTTTTTTTTTTTTACTCATCAGAAATCTAGATTTTTTTTTTTTTTTTTTTTTTTTTTTGTATCTTGAAACAGGCCAAGAGAACCTCAGTCGTTAGGTAATTTACTTAATTGGTTCAAGAACTGCTGTTAGTGTTTTGCCACAAGGTAAAGTACTCAAAAGATGAGGATTTTGTTTTAACAACTATATTTTCCAGTTGAATGAGGGTAGACGCAGACAGGATAGAGCTATAGTGAGGCTTAATTTTTCTTTCTACCATGCGTGCTTTACCACTGAGCTACCGCGGCCCCACTCATGGATTGGGATACTGGAGGTTATATTGCTCACTGATTATGGTAGGCGGAGTGTCGGTTTGAAATACAGAATGAATGGATATACGGCGTGAGAAAACAGTTCCCTCCTGGGTTGGAACCAGGCGCTATACACACCGGGATACGAAGCGATGTTTACAGTAAAGTAAATCATATAGTACTTGGATTCATTAAGGTATATGCCTGTGTCTACCTCCCATTTGAATGCAGACCAATTGTGACATAAAACAGTGCATCTTCAAGTAATACTCTCCTGGAAACAACACATAAAGGGCCAACAATACACTCTTTTATACTTACGGTACTTTTTCGGTAAGATGTCACCAAAAAATATTTCTTCTTCTGGCTGCTCTGGATGAATGTTCTCAGTTCTGGGCTGAAAGTCTGCACCTGTGACAGAGAATTTAGAGAAGAAGAAGAAGAAGCTTATGTCAACGGCGTATTTTTCCAATGTTTAAATAACATGTCTTCTCTCTCTTTAGAGGAAGAAATATTAAGCAGTATATTTATCCCTTCTAAACATTTTCCTGTTAAGTGAAAGCATTTTTTTTTTCATTAGCATAAATATAGTCTCGCAAGCAAATATTTTTGTAGCTTGTAAGGAAGTATTTTTCATTGTAAAAATGGCCTACTATTGGAAGTCAACAAGTAATGAATTTGTACAAGTTAAATAAATTCGTAGTTCAAGGAAAATGCGATAAGCTTTGGTGAATCCAACTTGAAACCGACCCGTAGACAGGGAGTTACAAAGATAGGTCTCTTACCTGGGAGTGCAATTAGGTAAATACTGGACAGTAAACATGACTTATAGGAATATGTCTTTTTTCAAGCATCCGTAAAATATGCATATATGAACAGTTTTTCAGGGAAAAACAAAACACTCGCTCACCTTTATCTTTATATCTTGCTTTTTCATCTGGTCTGTTAAGTATCGTCTTAGTGGTATCAGGCATATCTGCTGTCGTCGAATGAGTTAAAAGAGTTGACATGGTCATCATTGCTATTATGAAGAATTTCAACCACATGATTTTCCGAAGTTTCGTCATTGAAATAACTCTGTCATGAGATTAAACAGGAATGGTTAGAAGAGTTTAATATTTAATACTGTATGACCTCTAGTTATAGATCCAACCATAATAAAGTATCGATCCCTATTCACTGTCGGAACCGTGAAGGAACTTAAAAATCGTCACCATATCCTCCTCATTCTTCTAGCTTCTAGTGATGGTAATTCTAAATCCGTCAGCCACTCCTCACAATTGAGATTGCGTATTTCTGGTATCAGTTTCGTAGCATGTCTTTGAACTTTTACCGGCTTATCTATATACTCTTTTAAGTGCGGATATCCAATGGGTGCTGTATAATCAAGATTTAGCCTCATATAAGTTGCAGTAATTTTTCTGAACATTTCCTTGTCCACGTATGTGTGTAATATATATATATATATATATATATATATATATATATATATATATATATATATATATATATATATATATATATATATATATATATATATATATATATATATGTAGTCGCCGTGGCTCAGTCGGTAGCGTCTCCGACTCTGAGGCGTCAGGTCGAGGGTTCGCGCCCCGTCACGGTCTGAGGTTAGCAAAGGCATGCACTCAGCGTAAGGATTACATCTGCCAAAACAAGTCCTTCGCAAGAAGGCAACCGTCCTAGCCCTTGGTTGATAAGGGAGTCCGTGACGTAAAACCGGAACCGGATATATATATATATATATATATATATATATATATATATATATATATATATATATATATATATATATATATATATATATATATATATATATATATAGAGAGAGAGAGAGAGAGAGAGAGAGAGAGAGAGAGAGAGAGAGAGTGTTGAGATCATTCAAACTATTTTAGTCCATCTTCAGAACTAACCTCTATTCATCTGTGTTTATATTTCCGTGACACTTAGACAGAAGGCATTTGGTAAGGTCCCGCATGGGAGACTGAAGAAGCTGTAAGTAATGTCAAGAATAGGTGGAAATGTCTTGGAGGTAAGAAAAACTTACTTAAAAGGAAAGGAACAGAAAGTTAGAGTAAGACTCCCAATGTCTGACTGGAGATAGGTTAGTACTAGGGTTCTATAGTGTTGGTTTTAAAGCTATTTTTGTTCCTTGCATATGTAAATGACCTTCGAGAGTCTGTATATTCCTTTCTGAATATGTTTGCACTTAATGCAAAACGTTTGAAGAAAGTAAAATACTAGAACTATGCTTGAGAACTTCGGGCAGACCTAAATAGTCTACTCGAGTGGTCAGAAAATGGCTAATAAGATTAAGTACTTCAAAATGTAAGGTGATGATAATGGGTACAAGTGCAAGAAGGTCCAAGCTTGAGTACTCAATAGCAGTTGCAGAACTTCAAGAGACAGAAAATTAGAGAAATCTAGGCATAAATATATTGGCAGATGTGTCTCTTGAAATGTATATAAATGGCATAGTAAGGTCTGGATATGCTTTATTAGCCAATGTAGCCTTCAGACACATAAACAAGGAAATCTTCAGATATATTTATGTAACTTTTATGAGGTCAAAGCTTGAATATGCAGCACCCTGTTAGAATCCGTACTCGAAAAAGCATATAATTAAGCTGAATGATGTTCAAAGCCATGCTACGAAGCATGTGCCAGAAATATGGAATCTCAGTTATTAGGAGAGGCTGAAGGAACTAGATTTATCGTCATTCGTAGCTATAATAATGAGAGGGATATGGTTTCATTATTTAAATTCCTTTATTGTTTTGACAAAGTGGATAGGGATCGATATTTTGGTATTGCTGGCACTAGATCTAGAGGTCATATTTTGAAGCTTCTTAAGAAATTTTCTTTGCAGGATGTAAGGAAGTACTTTTTTTTTCTTTTTTTAAGAATAGTTGATGATTGGAGTTCGCAAAGCGAGGAGGTAGTTAATGCTAATTCAGTTCGTAGTTTTAAGAACAAATATAGTAATTATCATAGAGTACAAAAATGGAACGGGGAGCTGTGAGCATAGGACTCCTTCCCGTAAGCACAATTAGGTAATTGCAAGTAGGTACTTACGCATATATCTTATTTAAAGGGAAATCACTACCCTCTTTTATCTGAAGAAAAGCTTTGGGGCAGAGATGATGCGCAGATTATAATTGGGGAGTTTGACTTTTCACTTATTAAATGCTTGCTCTGTACTGCACTAATTTCGGGTAGTTTACAGTTTAGCGGGGCATGCTGCTCAACGACCTCATCCCTCCACTCAGGTAAATAGTTCGACTGAAGGTTAGGTAAGCATTTTTAGTTAAGGGCGGTTTACACGGCCAAACGGTTCGTCGAAAGCGGTTCGACAGACAAGTGTTTGAAGTGATGTTCGAACGTGTGAACGGGGAATTTGGTTGTCGAACACGTTCGACAAACATGTTCGACAAGCAAATACCCCGTTCACACGTTCGATCATCACTTCAAACACTTGTCTGTGGAACCGCGTTCGACGAACCGTTTGACCGTGTAAACCCCCGTTTAGGATAGTAAGATGGGGGTCCCAGGGGAGCAAAGCCCCCCTGGCTAAGAGGTTAGGTAAGTACTTTTAGTTAGGATAGTAAAAAATTGTTTCGTATGCCTATTGTCGCCATTTTTGTTGTGTGTTCATCCGCCAGTTCTCTAGTCAGAGCCTATCGCCATTAATTGGTAGGTTTTGAACATTGGTATGCCCCGCTAAACTGTAGGTGTTCCCTAATTTCTCTTAAACAACAGTCCTTTTTCCCCAAGTGGCTAAAACTTGAAACGGCTCAATCATCTAGATCGTGAGTAAAAATGGATTTTGTAAAGCTAGATTATAGATTATCACTGACTCCACTCTGTGTAGCCCCAACCTTATCTCCATTTCTAAATTTAATAGGAATCTTCGTATAAATATCAAACACTGTAAGGATTAAAGGGGAATCACTGGTAAGATTTACTGTATTTTTTTATTTTAACACTCTTTTCGAATTAGAGTCCATTTTAGGGGACTTTCAAGCACTTGAAATTTTTCTTTTATGAAACTCTTTACGCAAAGTAGTAAGAAAGTGTTGTGGCCCATTGCTATTATTCATCAGTTTGCTGGAAGATCCAGCAGACTTAGGGTGTTCTGATGGCACAGGTCTGGTGTCCTTGCGCTCCTATTAGCCAATTACTGGCCACTTACACGTATCCAATGGCCAAATAGCTCCCACAGGATATCTGTTATTTTCATTTAGGTACCAATAAGGCTTACCCATGGTGTAGAAGCAATACTCTGGGCACTGATTACTCTGAAGGATAAAATTTTCACTGTATTTTATGCAGTGTATATTGGTCATAGTGATTTGGGAGGGTCAGTGTTACCATAAAGGAAAAAATAATAATTTTGTAACTTTGGTTTTATCATTGTTAGGTTTTTCCAGCTTTGTTAGTCAAGGGGTTTCTTGGGGGCAAAGCCACGGTTAGGGACTAAGATATCACAGTGGGTTTTTCATGTGTTTTATACATTTCTGATATTCATCTCCCTCCAAAATTCCTAGTTTTGTGATTTTCTCACACTCAGTAATTGAACTTTACTATTGACGTGATAGAGAAGGGCGAGATATCTCAAAAAACTTATTATATATAATGGAAATTGCTGGCAGAAACAAAAATGACACACCAGAAACCATTAAAATACATATAACACACTTTTGAATCATATAGAGTTCTACAGTAAATATATATACTTTTTTATTCTTACTCGCAGGGACGCTTGTGACATGTGCACTTAGGTAGGGTTAGGTTAGGTCAGTACCATAGTTGGAGAGTTTTAATCTGCGATTTGCACACTTATTCCCTCTCCACCCTTGCACAAATTGGACTAAAAATCTCACTTAACAAAAGTGAGGGTCTCATATGCAATCCATTCGTAAGATGCACTGCAACAGTCTTATTGAGATTTAAAATGCATTTGTTAATAATTAATGATACTCCTTAATAGTTCATCCATATCTTAGGTTTTTCTTTCGACTAAAGTGGCATATTAAAATTTACCATAGGGCGATGGTTAGCTTTCACAAGGCTATATAATTGAATAAAAGATTATCCTTTTTACGATATTACCTATAAATAGAGGAGTTGAAGGCTCAAGGTGTTATAATTTAGAGTCATAGATAATTTATGAAATATATCATGTCAATTAGCTGAATTCTTCTTCCCCTTGAAAACACACACACGATTTAGAACTTTTCTAGTACCTCTTCAGTAGCATTATAACCACTTTCTTGCCTTATTCATTATTGCTTATTTATTAGCAAATTCTGACGAATAAAAATATCAGAACGTACTTTATTTTCTCACAATCATTGTGCATCACCATAGCATCAGCACATGATTCGATAATTAGAATTCACAAAGTGTAGACCTCACTGTAACTCTTTAACAACCAAGAATAAAAGACTGGCTGAAAACATTGCAATATTGGAAGTGTTCTATTTGTTCTTGATCCTGACAAAAAAAATATTGTGATACTGGGAGAGTTCTTTTTGTAGATAGACCTTTTGGACTGAAAACGGTGACACTGAGATTCTTTTGACGTTGTTGTTTTTGGTGTTTTATGTGTCATAATTAACTCCCATTATGGGAGCTGACACAGACAGGCTGGAGCTAGGGATATGAACCTACGAGTATTTACGCTCGGCTGATATTTTGAATATAATCGTAAAACAATTCCTTCTTATGAATACTTTGTTCTTTTGTGTCTCAAGCAGTTTTGCACGATTTTCTAATTTCATTTTAAGAAATAGTTAATTTAAATCTTTACCAGCTAAGTACGTTTGTATTACCTCGTTATTGCTTTATAATTACCTTATTTTATGTCATTACTTCTATTCATAGGAAAGAGTCTTATGCTCTTAACTTACACATTACCATTTTTTTTCTGATTCTTTAGTTTGTCCTTCCTTAAAATTATGAATACATTTAGCATTTGCAACATGCTTGCTCGTCGAGTAGTAGATATCAACTCTCCTTACTCAAAAGAAGTCATGTTCTAGAGTCACACTTATCAAAATATTGATCCCAATAACTCTGTCAGAAGGAATTTTACAATGAAATTGTTACTTTATGCAATCCTATGTATTTCTGGCTTTTCTTTTTCCTTCTTATCACTACGTTTTTATACAGCTACCTCTACCTTTGCAGCAGATATTTAATTTTATCCAGATTCTTAGATATGTTTTGCAAGTGTGATTTCAAAAAGGGTGCTGCATACTCTAGCTTATGCCTCACACATGTCGCTAGTATAGCTAAACAATGTCCATGGAATCTGAATGCCACCTTTAAGTTTGCCAAGAAAGCATACACCGCTTTTACAATGTCATTTACGTGTGTTACAGGAAACATAGTTGCCAATATATGTCTCTAGATTTCTTTTACTCTCAAAATCTTTATGTTCCTCTCCTATTATTGAATACTTATGCATGAGCTCTTGCACTCTTGCTTATTCTCGTTAATTTACTAATTGAATTATAGGATCTGATTTACCTCTCATACTGCATCTTATTATCCACTCATATAGAATATTAAAGGCTTTCAGAAGTTCCTTTCTACTGCATTGCTTTTTTAATCCTCTCTACACCATTTTGACTCTGTTTTCAAACATGATTAATTATCAGTTTACGGACTCGTACAGATTTTCTGCCGATGTCCCTAAATTAATATTTAATTATATATGCATCAATATAAATGCAAAAATTATTAATATAGAATTATATTACAATGGAAAAAAACGTTTACAAAGTGAAAAAGAAAGTAGGAGTTCACATATATGCGAAAAAAAATGTAATAATGAGAAGCCGATAGAAAGACCGTCCTTCTTTAGGCTGCAAAATATTAATGAAAGCCTGGTCAAAAGGCTGTCCCGACACAGCAGTCACATTGCACCGTAGGATGCGACATGTCTGAGCATTGAGTGAAATACTGTTTATTATCTTGTAAGTATTCATACATGTAAATGATTGCTTTCACATCTCCATTTAAGAAAACTTATGACATTTATTAGGTTAGGTTTAGTTTAGTGATGTTAGCACTCCCGGTTTAAATACGTTGATAATTGGTAGTTTTTTTTTCGATTCAGTGTTTTCTATTATCACTTCATGTGTTTAGGATGTTAAAAGCAAATATTTTCCTCTGTATGTTCCAATGAAAGTATTACATGCCGAACAAATATGCTTAACTCGCTCATTCTATGTAAAGCGAACATTTCCCCAAAAAGAAGTTTGATCACAAAAGTATTTATTTTTGTTTTGTTTTTTGTTTTATGAGCAACTATTAATCCCCATTTGAGGTTCTATGCAGAGGTAGGTAAAGATCCAGTATAACTCCAGCGCCTTAATTTTGGTCTATTTTCTTCCAAACCTTCAGAAAACTGTTTGTATACATATAATACATTATTAACAAGTTTGGGGACCTGTGGGAATGCGGGGTTTTCGGGTGGGGGGAGACAAAAACGAGTAATTTCCTTTGAGTAAATTATCAGAATCACCTAAAACACGACAAATAAGTGACCAGAATCACTTAAAACACACCCATATGCACAGAACAGCACATTCTTCAATAATAATAACAAAAAATCTAGAGAAAATATTTCGCCATGTCGGAAAAAAACCCTAGTTAAACCTGGAAAAATCCCTAGCTCACGTAACCCTTCATATCTGAAGAGTATGATACAAGTACAAAGTGTTTTCAACAGTAATTTATTCATTACATATATTACTGTACTGTAATCAGGTTTATTACTAGAGATAAAAAATTATAAACAGCCAGCATGTGCACATTTGCTTTTTAAAAAACTTAAACCTTACATTACAGTACTCTAACACAGTAAACTACATTGATGCACTAAAATGCAAACAAAAGTACCTTAGTATTTGAAGTCTTTCATCAGAATCATCACTTCCAGCATCACTGGCATATAATTTATCATGAGAGTTAATTTTTTCAATACTTGTTTGATATTCGATATCAGTATCAATCATACTTGTCATTTTCATCTGAGTAGTAAGAAATATCACTGGAGGCTGCTGCAGATCAGTGGTTGCTAGTTTGGAAGCAACTTCAATGTGTTTGATCCTACCGGGGGCATTAGGAATGGCCTCCAGCCTTAATCCACAAGCTCCATCATGTCTATTTCCTCTCCCATTCCAGTTGGAACTAACTGTCGCTTCAGAAAGATATGTCACTGAGTGTTAGAGAAACTATAGCTGTTCCTAAATGTCACTAAGTGTTGCAGAAACTAAACTGATCCTTTATTTATCAATAAAGACGTATAAGAAATGTATATACTGTATTACTTGCTCTTTATGAATATTCTTCATCATTGTTGATGCAAAAATTTAAAGACCTTATTTGCTCCTTTTCCAAAGGGCTGTTGGAAGTATATAAATCTCTAGAGAAAAGATTAAAAATTCTTCTGACAGTGAAAGCATCAAAATTTTGGTTGTAGAGAGATACACCGAGAAACTTTGTGTGCTTCCCAATACAAAAATTTGTTTTTAATATCCTAGTGTTATAATATCATCATATGTTTTACATATCTGTTCTTTTCAGGTTCGACTGGTCGTTGAGGTCCACTTCTTAACTTGTCTTGGGTATTTTCATCTTTAAGAAATCTTTTGTAACACAATGGAATCAGATAATCACACTTCTGAAGCACTAAAATCAAGATTAGGAACGTGTAGTGTTTGTATCGCTAATCTTGCAAAGTACACATGCCCTTCCTGTAAGATCAAGACTTGTTCACTAAGTTGTGTGAAAACTCACAAAGATGATACCAGCTGCAGTGGTGTTCGCAGCAAAACTGCAATGATACATAAAGAAGATATGGATAATCTCACACTTTTGAGTGATTACAGGTATGTAATCACTATTTTCTTTTTATGCTAATATGTTAATTTTGTAGAATTCAATTACAGAAGGTATTTAGGATTGTAGGTAATGGTAATGATTTTGTATACAGTATATACAGGGGGGTCCCTGATTTATGTCAGGGTTTCGTTCCTGACAGCTGACTTAAATCGAATTGTGACGTAAATCGAAAAACACCTAAATTCGAACCTAGATCCCCCACCATTGCTAAGAATAAATATAGTACTTTAAGACGTAGAAAAAGCATCTTAAGTTCTTATTCCAAGACATAAGAATAGTAAAACTACATTATACAGTATTGCTTACCTTTACTACTGTGGTTGGCTTGCATCTGGATAACTTCAGCCCCCATATGCAACTTAGGGTCAGACGGCTTAACACTAACAAATGAGCATAAAAGCATGTGGTCAACGCATTTTCTTCCCCCCTTACCCATTTTCACTGCATTAAACAAGTTATTTGGTCTCTCCTGACTCAACAGGAGGCTCACTGGGATACGCTGTCGAAGCTGGCATGCAGCCAAAGCACTAATAACATCTTATTACTAATCACGTTGAAAGTACGTATCCACAGTGAATGAGCATGATAAACAATATTGTGGACGAGAGAGTGAAAGCAAAGCCTTTACAACAGTGCTTCTCTTAAAAATACATTTATATTGTTCACTTGGTAATTTTTTAAATAGATTAAATCTAATACCTTCAAATAACCAAATACATAATTAAATAAATAAAACCATTTACTTGATATATATGTATACAACAATGCTGTGTGACTATTCTTCTGCCAACCTCAACAAACTTTTTTGCTGAAGATCATATTAGCAGCTATGTATTTGGTAAGTTTGTAAATAAATTAAGGCTAGATCCTTCATATACACAAATACATAAACAGATAGATAAATAAAACCATTAACTTGATTTAGTATATACGTATACAACAATGCCGTGTGACTATTCTTCTGCCAACCTCAACAAACTTTTGTAATAAAGATCGTATTTACGGCTTTGTATTTGGTAATTTTGTAAATGAATTAAGTCTAATTCCTTCAAGTAACCAAATACATAAACAACTGAATAAATAAAACTATTAACTTGATACAGTATATACGTATACAACAATGTCGTATGACTATTTTTCTGTCAACCTCAACAAACTTTTTTGCATGAAGATCGTATTTATGGCTATGTATTTTGTAATTCTGTAATTAAATTAAGTCTAATAAAACCATTAACTTGATACAGTATGTTCGTATACAACATTTGGGTGTGACTATTATTCTGCCAGGCTCACAAACTGTTCATTTACATGTCTACTTATAAGTGAAAAATGGTATTGCAAGGGATGGTAGCCCCCCTCCCTAATTTTTTCTGCTAACACATTGGGAAACTCTTTTGTTACTTTCTCATCACCACTAGCTAGCAGCTTCACCTTGCACCTATAGGTTATGAAAATTAGTGCGACTTTTGAAATAATTAAACCAACCCCTAGTGGCCACGATCTCTTCACTTTCAATCCCTTTTCCAAGCATTTTCCTACTTCAGCTTTAATTTCCTTCGTAGCACTGCCAGCATGACTATCACCACTACGCTTGGGAGTCATAGTAATATCAGTAATGAGTGAAACGAACGAGAGAGCAGACGAATACGAGACACAATATGTCTGGTGAGAGTAAACTGAGCTGCGTGACACCGGATTCTTACATGACCCTCAACAAACTATTTTGAATAAAATCAAAATTAATGGCTAGATTTTTTTTTTTTTTTAATTCAGTATAATCCTTCAATATAAACAAATAAATAAATAAAGTCATTAACTTGATAAATATGAATACAGCTATGCTGCTACATGTGTATTTGTGTGTATTTCGAGTAAAATTGTATTTACAGCTATATGATTGTTTATCATTTTAAATTCAATATAACCAAATATATAAACAAACAAATAAATGAAGCCAATAACTTGATAATTACGAATACAGCTGTGCTTCCAGCTGTGTATTCGTGTGTATGCTGCATAAAATCGTATATACAGCTATGTGTTTTTTTTTTTTAATTCAGTATAATCCTTCATTATAACCATATATATAAACAATTTAATAAATAATGCCATTAACTTGATAATTATGAATACAGCTGGGCTGCTAGCTGTGTATTTTAAATAAAATTGTATTTACAGCTATGTATTTGTGTTTTTTTAAATTTAATATAACCAAATATATAAACAAATAAATAAAGCCAATAACTTAATAAATATGACTACAGATGTGCTGCTAGCTCTGTATTCATTCGCCGCACTCACAAACTGTTTAGGCACGCAGTTTGAATTTACTGCACCAGCCAGGTAGGTCGAAAAATTAATTTAGTAATTATTTATTGGCCTCTGACGTAAATTCTAAACGACGTTCTACGGGGACCCCTTGTGTGTATATATATATATATATATATATATATATATATATATATATATATATATATATATATATATACAGTGTTGCCTCACTTATCGCGGTAGTTCGGTACCGGTACCCAGCGCGAACCCGGAAATCCGCAGAGAAAGATCAGCCTATATGTACATAGATATTTTAATGTATTTTTACGTTTACACTGTATAAACCCTCCCTGTACTGTTAAAAAAACACCCTTTACATTATAAATAACTGCAAGCAATGTAAGTTTTTTATGAAAGTGGTAGGAAAACTTACCATGAATGAGGTGATGATGACTTGACATTAATAGGTTCCATATTTTACAATAATTTTTACGTTTACGTAAAATAGCGGCCGACAGCCACAAACTTTTTTCCTTCTTTCAACATATCTAAGAGTTTCACTTTATCTACAATGGTTAACATTTTCCTTTGCCGCTTAGGCTCACTACAAGAAGCCTTAGAAGAGGAAGGATGCTTGGGAGGCATTGCAAAGGTTAAAATATGAGAGTAAAAAAATCACAAGCAAAATATATTAATAATAATAAGCACAACATGAATGGGGCTCACGAGTGAGGCGAGACAATTTGAAGATGGTGGAAGCCTTTGTCCGAAACGCTGATAGCGGTATCGTATTTTACATATTGCAATACTGTTAGTATTTATGTTTTTTACTATTTTTTACTGTTATATTATTCTTAGGCTAAGAAATACGTTTTTTTTTATCAATAAAATCATGAAACTACTGGAAATATAAATATATATGCTAGCTCACGTAGCTTCGACCCCAATACATTGTACGCTATCGAACACAAGCAAAACGTGAGTTAGACTGACCAAGTCTTTGCCCAAAACGCTGATAGCGGTATCGTATTTTACATGTTGCAATACTGTTAGTATTTATGTTTTTTACTATTTTTTACTGTTTTATTATTCTTAGGCTAATAAATAAGTTTTTTTTAATCAATAAAATCATGAAACTACTGGAAATATAAATATATATGCTAGCTCACGTAGCTGCGACCCCAATACATTGTGCGCTATCGAACACTATTTCGTATGATGCAATACTGTGAGTTATACTGTACGTACGTATATCATTCAGTTATTAGTACAATGTATATTAATTTAAAATTCATCTACTTATTTGATGATTGTACAAAATCTATTGTATTTATTCACTGTAATTTGGACCAAATATTCCTTTTGTAAAGATTATACTGTACTTTTCAAAAGAGGTGGTCAATAAACATATCTATCTATCTATCTATCTATCTACATTTATGTTTTTTACTGTTTTATTATTCGTAGGCTGGGAAATAATTTTTTTTTATCAATTAGATAATGAAATATGTTTTTTTCAATAAAAAAAAAAATGAAAATACTGAGAATTTTTTTTTTTTTAATATTTTAATATTTTTGCATATACCCATGAAATAAAATAATAATTTATAAAAAAAAAAAAAAATGCGATAGAGTGAGAAAGCGAACCAAGAAGCGCGAATAACTGGGGTAACACTATATATATATATATATATATATATATATATATATATATATATATATATATATATATATATATATATATATATATATATATATATATATATATATATATATATAAGGGAGTCCTCATATGACATCAGGGTTCCTTTCCTGACAGCTGACTTAAGTCGAAAATCAACGTAAGTCGGAACTCACTTATATATGTACCTTGGTCCCCCAACCTATGTAAAAAATAAATCAGCCAAAACATAGACAAAAGTTTGTTCCTAATGAATCTTAGAAAAATACTAAAACTCATCTTAATACTATTCCTAAACTTTAAAATAAACATTATACTGTACAGGTACTGTACAGTATGATAAAACAACACTTATATACGTAAAAAATATATGTACTTATAAACATAACAAAACTGTAGATTGCTTACTTTTACTGTACTCATGTGGTGTGCTTTCATAGGGAGGGAGAGACTTACTTATCAGGAGAAAGATGGTTATGTCAGCTGTTGCAAGACAGTGGCAGGCAGTTGAGTCTGAAAAGGCAAAAAACCAATCAATACATAATCCATAGAAAAAACTATGCATCAAAAAACACACTTTTAAACATGAAGAATATTACACCAGTATCTCATTTTTTAATTTTAAAAGTTATAAAATAAAAAAATTTTAGACTGCCAAATTTTTAAATTATAAAATACACTTATAAACATAAAAAATATTTTACTAGTATCTCATATTTAAATTTAAAAAAACACTTATAAGCAAAACCATTAGACTTCTAAATTTTTAATTTATAAAACACACTTATAAACAACAAAGGTGTAGTTTTCTTACTTTTACTGTACTAACAATCTCGACCATAAGGCTACTACGATGCCTCGTGATCACAGTGGACTGCATAGGGGTCGAACCTTTCACGTGGTCATGGATGCAATCATTGTCATTGATGATCGTGGTCACGGTCGTACAGGCTAATACGAGACTGCGGCCAACGCTTGTAGAAGACTCTCCCTTTTCAGCACGATTTACTATTTTCATTTCCATAGTGGTGGCTTTTCTTTTCTTTGTAGCACTGCCATCAGAAGTATCAATGTGGCGGACGGGAATAAACTGAGCGGTGATCCTTCTCCTGCTTGTAATGCCGCATGACATCGTATTCTTACACTACGCTCACCAAACTATATTGAATAAAATCGTATTTACAGTGTTGCCTCACTTATCGCGGTAGTTCGGTTCCGGGACCCGGTACGAACCAGGAAATCCGCGAAGTAGGATCAGCCTATATGTACATAGATATTTTAATATACTTTTACGTTTACACTGTATAAACTGTCCCTGTAATGTTAACATACCACCCTTTACTTCATAGATAACAGCGTGCAAGCGTAAATTTATATGAAAGTGATAGGAAAACTTACCATGAATGTGATGATGACGTGACATACATACTCATTTACAATTATTTTTTCGTT
The DNA here is from genome assembly GCA_037179515.1 of Halocaridina rubra. Classification (NCBI taxonomy): domain Eukaryota; kingdom Metazoa; phylum Arthropoda; class Malacostraca; order Decapoda; family Atyidae; genus Halocaridina; species Halocaridina rubra. Next base: position 80,779 of record JAXCGZ010002055.1, on the reverse strand, counting down.
TACGTACTGTATAAACCCTCCCTTCACTGTTAAAAAAACACCCTTTACATTATAAATAACAGCAAGCAACGTCAATTTTTATGAAAGTGATAGATAAAATTACGGTGAATGAGGTGATGATGACGTGACACATATACTCATTTGCAATTATTCTTTCGTTTACATACTGTATAAACCCTCCCTGCACTGTTAAAAAAACACCCTTTACATTATAAATAACAGCAAGCAACTTACATTTTTATGAAAGTGATAGATAAAATTACGGTGAATGAGGTGATAATGACGTGACATACATACTCATTTACAGTTATTTTTTCGTTTACGTACTGTATAAACCCTCCCTGCACTGTTAAAAAAACACACTTTACATTATAAATAACAGCAAGCAATATCAATTTTTTTGAAAGTGATAGATAAAATTACGGTGAATGAGGTGATAATGACGTGACATACATACTCATTTACAATTATTTTTTCGTTTACGTACTGTATAAACCCTCCCTGCACTGTTAAAAAAACACCCTTTACATTATAAATAACAGCAAGCAACGTTAATTTTTATGAAAGTGATAGGAAAACTTACTGTGAATGTGATGATGATGTGACATACATACTCATTTACAATTATTTTTTCGTTTACGTACTGTATAAACCCTCCCTGCACCGTTAAAAAAACACCCTTTACATTATAAACAACAGCAAGCAACGTAAATTTTTATGAAAGTGATAGATAAAATTACGGTGAATGAGGTGATGATGATGTGACATACATACTCATTTACAATTATTTTTTCGTTTACGTACTGTATAAACCCTCCCTGCACTGTTAAAAAAAACACCCTTTACATTATAAATAACAGCAAGCAACGTAAATTTTTATGAAAGTGATAGATAAAATTACGGTGGATGAGGTGATGATGACGTGACACATACTCATTTACAGTTATTTTTTCATTTACAAACTGTATAAACCCTCCCTGCACTGTTAAAAAAAACCACCCTTTACATTATAAATAACAGCAAGGAACGTAAATTTACATTTCCAATAAAAAATGAAAATACTGAAAAAAATTTTATTTCAATATTTTAATATTTTTGCGTATACCCATAAAATAAAATCATAATTTATCCAAAAAAAAACCGCGATAGAGTGAGAACGCGAACCAAGAAACGCGAATAACCGGGGTAACACTGTACAGCTATATGTTTGGTATTTTTTCTTTTTAAATTCAGTATAATTTTTCAATATAGCCAACTGTATATAGAGAAATAAATAAATAAAGCCATTAATTTTTGTGCTAAAATTGATCTTTTGGCCTTGAAGTACAACATAATAGCTCTGAAACACAAATATGAGCCATATTACCCATTTCCTGGACCCATAAACAATTCCCCTATGCACCCCATCACGGCTGGCCACCGCATCATCACTCCAGCTGCTGTAGAAAGGACGAACGTATCAACTCCTAAAAGCAATTTTTTTTTTGGGGGGGGGATGTTCATCTTTTTCTGCTGATTGCATAGATACCAAATTTTATGAAAATTGGTTTTTGGGGTTGATGCATTCTGCCTTTCTGTGGCAGGCTAGTTACGCAATACACGCACACAGATAAGGAACAAACTGACTGACAGACTTTCTAGACATTTTTTTTTTCATAATTTTTTTGGTGTGGGTGGGATTTGCTGAATAAATTGTAACTTTTCTGCTTTTATTACATAGTACCCTTGCAGGCCTACCCTCCTCCTTGATTCGTTCTTCGTTTTTATTATTATTATTATTAATTTTTTCAGCCTGTTCTCGGCATAAGGTACTTTTCCATTTTTAATCTATCCATTTCTGAAAAGTGAGCAATCCAAAATTAGTAAAATTATACTCCATATGAATTAGTCACAGAGACAATCCAACCTTATCCAGAAAGCAATCATGTGTAGATTGAAAGATCAACTTGCCGAAAGTAAGATATGAGTAACACACACGTATCATGTTGAAACATGAATACGTATAATTGGAGGGAGGGAGACCAGGGTAGGGAGAAGGGATGGGATAGAGGGGAAGGAAAGAAAGAATGAATATATCAAAGAGGTGATAAACGATGGGAAGAAAGGGATAGAGAGAGAGTTGATATAAGATTGGCATAAAAGCAGCCTGGAAAATTTTGGCATCTGCTGTGTGGTCTCCCCTTAGCTTGATAAATATGAATTTTTCTCTTTAAATTCAGTATAATTTATCAAAATAAACAAATAATGGAGCCTTAGGGTTATGCATCCAATACACTGGCAGCAGATTCTTGTTTTCATTCTTCAAAGCCCTAGGGTTCTCTGACTTGTAGATAAGCCCGGGCTTTAATATGAAGCCCGCAGCATTCCCACACATGATGAGGGTAACGCGGTCTTTGTGTGCTTTAAATCCCGGGGCTTTAGCTTCTTCCTTGAAGAGAAAAGTGCGAGACGGCTTTCTCTTCCAAAATAACCCAGTCTCATCCATGTTGAACACTTGCTCAGGAGCATATTCCCCTTTGGCGATAATTTTCTTGAAATCTTTGTTCACGTAATCTTCAGCTGCAACTGTATCTGCAGAGGCAGCTTCGCCATAATCCGAAATGCTCTTTAGGCCAAAGCGCTTTTGAAATTTGGCGAACCATCCCTTGCTTCAACAAACGATTATTTCCTCGGTGGAGAATCGCTGGAGGGTCCTGGTTTTGGGTCGTCGATGTCTTCGTCTCTCTCCTCCTCCTCACGGTCGTCACTGTCGTCGTCGGGTTCGTTTGCAGCGAATGTCTTGTACAACTTCTTCGCCTTTGTTTGTATGATATTGGTGTCAATGCTGATCTTTTTTCTGCAATCAGCAATCCACAGAGCCAAAGCAGATTCCCTCCGCATTATTATCTCATTGCCGGGTGTTACGACCCTCTTCGCTGATTTACTAAATGAAATAGTCGCTGTTTTCCTGATATTTGCGTCGTCCTTGTTGATGTAGCGAACCATAGATTCATTGAGGCCAAAATGGCGGCCGACATCTGCAAACCTTCATCCTTCTTTCTGCATAGCTAACAGTTTCACCTTATCTGTTATGGTTAACATCCTCCTTTGCTGCTTAGGCTCACTACCAGAAGGTTTAGAAGATGAAGGATGCTTGGGAGGCATTGCAAAGATTGAAGTACGTGAAGAAACTAAATCACAAGCACAACGTATTAAAAAGCACAACGCGAACGGCGCCCATGTGAGTTAGACTGAATGAGTGAGGCGAGACAATGGAAGATGGTGGAAGAACCAAGCTTCAATCAAAAAGCCAATCAGACCCCATGATACAGAACATACAGAAAAGCAATTATGTGATTCGTCATCTCCCACCCTTTCAGCCAATAGCAATCCATGAACTATCACATAGGTGCGAGCCTTTGCGTTTTCCAAGACGCCAATACAGTGTACGCTATCGTACAGTATTTCACATGGTGCAATACTGTAAGTTATATGTTTAAATTTATGTTTTTTACTATTATTTACTGTTTTATTACTCTTAGTCTAGGAAATACTTTTTTTATCAATAAAATAATGAGAATTTCAATATGTACTAGCTCACGTAGGTGCGACCCTTTTCGTTTTCCGAAATGCTGCTACTGGTATCGTATTTTACATGGTGCCATACTGTGAGTATTTATGTTTTTTACTATTTTTTACTGTTTTATTATTCTTAGGCTAAGAAATACGTTTTTTTATCAATAAAATAATGAAACTACTGGAAATTTTAATATATGCTAGCTTACGTAGGTGCAACCCTTTGCGTTTTCCGTAACGCTGATACCGGTATCGTACTTTCTATGGTGCAGAGTTGCATGTTCATATTTATGTTTTTTTTTATTATTCTTAGGCTGGGAAAGAAATTTTTGTATCAATAAAATAATGAAAAATTTTTTCAATAAAATAATGAAAATACTGAAAATTTTTATTTTTTTAATATTTTAATATCTTCGCATATACCCAGAATGAAAAAACCTCGCCAAAAACAACTGCGATACGCTGAAATCGTGATAGGTGAACCACGATATAGTGAGGGTTTACTGTATATAGAAAAGAGACGATGTTTTGTTTATGTCAGTAAGAAAAATAAAGCATGTGGCTGAGGCTGTGACATAGCAAAGTTGAGACACTATCATTAGCTAAAGTTAGCTGTAGGCACTTGCAGTAGAAATAAGATATATAATAATGTTGATAAAACATAAGGTATTCACTGGTAATTTTGAAATGTGGAATAATATCAAGTTTAAGAATTTGTCAAACTATTATAAGCCTTAAAAAAGTAGAATAATTCAGGAAAAAGTTATGTACCATGCAGCTGATCCATGCCCATATCGGACACAGTAAAGTATCAGATAGATGTAAGTATGAGGTTTAATGAGTTACATTCATGGTCAAGTATATGCACTAGCTAACTCCTATGGTGAGATCTCAGACCCTGCCATGAAAATTGCCCTTCCCTTATTTTTTATATATTTCTTTCTAAATTTATAGTATCTATTATGATCCACAAAATAATTGCTCCTAATTTTTCAAAGCTCTCTTCCTAACACATATTTCAACCTAGAACCAGGCTATAGTGTATTGTTGCTTTTCTTTAGCTAAGTTTCAGTGAATGATATGTTACTATGAACTAGGTATTAATAGCTATCCTAACTTATACCTAACCATTGTATTTTCCATTTTTATATGTACAACAGTACCACAACTCACTTACTGTGTCAGATGAACAAATTAACAAAAAATTCTATTCAATAAATGTTCAACAATTGTATTAGAATAGCTGCTAACTTGGTGTAATAATATGGCATGTGTTTTTATTTTGTATTACATTGTTTTAAAGGATATGAGTAGCACTCCACGAGTATATTGCAATTATAATTTCATATAAAAATTCCCAAGGAGCTAAGAGTGGTGTGGTTAAGTTGTGTCTTGGCTTATGGTGATTATGTGTTCTCTGGCTTGGCCCCTATCTTGTAATGGGGAATGGGGCCAGTGTGTATAGAATAAAAAGCTCCTGTTTGTCATGTTCCTGACTAATACCAAGCGTAAATTTCGTCCTTTAAAACCCTCAGATTCCTCGAAGAAATTGATCACAAATTAGAAGACACAGGACGCGATCCATTAAGACGATATGTTGCGCCAAGTCCTTACGGTGTACCATCATTACCGCCCTTCTTAATACGTTTGAAGACAGCTGCTTGGAAACGAGGAACTCATTTAAGATTCATGCCTAAGCATTTTGTTGCTCACAAGGAAAACTCAACCCGATACATTTTTCAAGAAGGCATTATAAGGTTGGAAACTGCTTGATTTATTTAACTAGTTAAGAATCTTAGGCTGCTTGTTCCTAATTTACTATTTTATAAATACAACATAATACAATTAATAATGATAATAATAATATGAAGGAATCTCTTTATCCCTCCCAAAAGAAGGTAGTCGATGTGACTCATCATATTTTAATCTTAAATCCTCCAGCTCCAACATGTCTGTGTTAATCCGCATTTGAATGGGGACTGATAATGACGCACAGGCTTGTGCATTTATCTGAAACAATTCTATTTTTATCTCCCTCTTCTCTCTTTATGTAAATGCTGTAGAAGTTGGAGTGTTTTAAGACAATATGGAACAATCCTGTTTTTTTTATTTCCCTCTTTTTCTTACTTAATGTAATTTTGTAGATGTCGAGCATATAAGAAAAAAAGCATATACTCACACTTTTTTATTAGTTGTTTAGCACTAAGGGAAGAAAATAATTTGTGCGAGAGAGTGCTGGCTCACCACTCTCAGTCCATTCATTTTCTTTTTACTATATACAGTACACTTTCCTTGGCCCCGACTTATATAGTTCTTAGTGTACCTTCTCTTCTTCCAAACCTGTAAGGCAAATAGATCCAGTTCATTATCAGTGTATACATGAATTCCCTATGTAAAAACAGGCAGCACTCTATTTTTCATCTATTACTACGGTAGTTGCTGATGGATTTAGCTAGTTTTAAGTATGGGGAATGGTCATTACAGATCAAACCACACAAGAAAGCATGTTGTGTGATGTTCAATTTCTGAATTTCAGTTTTCGAGGATGTTAATATTTTGTTTACTCAGATATTAAAGGACTGGATTAATGCTGGTAATGGTTGTAATTTCCCCACTTATGCACAGTGGCATGGTCTCTTGCTTTGGGGAGAATCCGTTATTAGAGACATTGAAACTTGCTTCATATCTTTATATTAGTAACACTGCCAACACCCAATGGATTTTGCTTATGTATTTTTAAAGTTAAAATTTTCCATCTTAAATTAGTGATACTGTAATCAACATACAAAGCCATGGCAAACTGGTTACACTGAGTTATATTTTCAGATTAATGAAAGTATCTTTTGCTACTACTACTTAGGCATATAGATCATTTAGCTGGCTTTTCCACATACTGTAAGGAAGATTAGTTTTTGTCTCCCATATTCAATATTTCTTCTCGAATAATTGAAGTAATAGCATAGATTTCTTCAATTCAAAATGCTATGTCCACGTTTTTTTTTTTTAGATTTTCTTCAAGGCTTCACTTTTACTAACTACCTCTTCTTCTGCTTGGTGCCTTGCTTACATGTCTGTAGTAAAATTCTGCCTCTCACCTCAGCCTTTACTTTTCTGATGATTCCCTTCATATTTTGGGTTTGCGATATTCTTTAGATGCATTAAACTACAGGTTGGTTAAACCTCTAGGTGATGTAAACAAGTTGTTGCAATATTCTCAGAGCCTTGCAGTAACTCTCCTTAAGTAAATTGTAGTTGCTTCAAATTTCTTTTTACTTTATATTATTTGGTAATTTTACCCTGTCATTAGATGTTCTAGCTTCAGGAAGCAGTGTTTCTGTTTTCATTTACTATACCCTGTAATGATGCATGGACCATATTCTGTATTATGAGTGCATCTTCGTGACTTGTTTGATTATCTTCCCCGATCCTGTCCATATACCTGTCTCTTAAGTATCATTATCCACATTGGAATACTAATCTGCTATTTGCCACATTCTGTGTTGGCTATAGTTTGCTCTTCTTATAAGCTTTTTAAGTTAGTTTTTTCATAGTGATATCCAGTTTTAAATTATTAGATTAGTTCTCTTTATTTATTGTAGGTATTGTTATTTCTTTAGGTGAGGTAATATCAACACATCTTTCATGGTAATTGTAGTTTAATGATGATTAACAAAATGTCATATATATGACTTCACACATAGGGTATTAAGAATATTAGTTTTCCTTCAATAAGATTGTATCATTTTCTAGTCATTTGGTAGTGATGGCAGTGGTGGTTGTGGTGGTGACAGATGTGGTAGTGGTGGTGCTGTTCTTGGTGGTCGTAACCTCAATAAGATTGTATCACTCTCCAGTTAGTTGGTTGTGGTGATGGCAGAGGTGGTGGTTGGTTGCAGTGGTAGATGTTGGTAGTGGTGATGAGGTGTCTTTAGTAGGGCAGTCTCGCTCTCCAATCTTTACTATTGCATAAGTAGCTTGTAGTGAATGCTTTTTCAATATCTGTCCCTATCTTTCACACTTTTATCTTCTAAATAAGATTGCATTTTGTTGCATCTTTCTATACCTTACTCTTACCATTTCAGTTTGTTTGTTTATTGTACATTAGGAATGGCAACCAACCTTAATTCCCCATTTCTACTGTGTCCCAATAGTAACACATAATATGCCAAGTGACAACAACAACTCTTAGCTTGGTATATTGTTTGCTTTTTTTTTTTATCATTTTTGTTTAGGACGCTTAAAAGAGATGTTAATTGTTGCCAACAGCTTTTACTGAATTCTGTTGTCGTTCATTACTTTCTGTGGTATTGTTTATGTTGTTGGTAAATATGTCATACTTATTGACCTTCAGTTTTCCCTACCTTCAGCATTCAGTCTCTTACTACACTCTCATTTGCTGGGGATAAAGGTTATATTAGAGGCTCTTTTCCCCATAATTCTATTTATTTGAGTGTTTTATTCTCCGAATTGGAGAAACACTTATCTTCGCGCTATGTATTCGGTACTTGATTTTCCATTCAAATGTTTATGTTTGCCATTTTATTTATCACTATTAATCTCGTTTATGAGGGTGAACACATATAGCTTGTAGTTGGATGATTAATGTTGGATGCCCATCCTATGGCAGGACTAATACAGTTTTGCCACTTCCCAAGTTGAGTGCTCTAGCCACTGCACTCCTGCAGTCACCTATAAATGACTTGTGTAATGTGCATAATGTGGTATTTTTCAGATGGCATGTCAAATGGGTTTTCCATCAAGCAGACATATCATTTACGGAAGAAAGTGTTAATGAAAACAAAACCATAATTGATCTTCTTGCTAAGTACCTTGAGCCAGACAGCAGTGTGCTTAGTCCAGAAGAAGCTGAAAAATTGGCATACTATCACTCAGCATCCTACAAAAAGATTGCTGTCTTACTGAAAAATGCAGATAGAGGAAGCCCTGTCTTTGAAGAAATGTTTGTTGATAAAAGTCTTCTACTTAATCTCGCCAATAAAACGGTTAAGGAGTTTCCTGTTTTTTATGTTGTACTGCGAGATCACATTCACTTTTATATGGACTTGGAAGCCGATGATGATCATAATTTCAATGATTTATTCGATGATCATCTTCAGAAGACTGAAAGTGACAAAGATGAAAGCCTTTGCTATTTTTAGAGTAAGTAATATCTAATGATTTATGTTCAGCTATTTTTTCGTTTTGTATTTAGTAAGCACTGGTATTTGTAAATCTTTTATTTCAAGTTGAACTAAAACTTTGTATGTTAATTTTGTAAAGCTTTTCTGTATTAAAAAACTTCATTTTTCACTTTGGAGATTGTTGTCTATCCTATTATTTTTAATAAGAGACTTTAATAGTTAATTTGTATTTGTATTACTTGGCACATCATGACAGTATTGTAGTACTTTTGAAAGGGTTTTATGTATGTTTCATGAGGTTAACTATATGTATCTTAAGATGCAATAACTTGTTGTAAGTAGTTCCATACTACAATATCATTATAACTACTCCCTGAACTAGACATTGTAAATAATTTTCAGGAAGTGAAATGTAAAAGAAAATGAACTATTTATAGAGAGAGAGAGAGAGAGAAAGAGATTAACTTTCAAAACTTGCCTTATTCTTATTGCCAAAATTCGGGTGTCTGGTAAATTGGCAATCATGTGTAAAAATATAGTTCATTATAGTAATCTTAATTTTTCTAGTGGATTCGCCTCAATACACAAAACGAACTGCATCAGTGTAAGGTGCACTATATATTGAGCATTGGCTATAAATGACATTAGTTTGGAACTTGTATGTTTTTTTTTTTTTTTTTTTTTGTCAGTTTTAATCTCCATTCAAATGGGGGGGGGGTTGGAAACAAACAGGTTGGATTTGGGGTATTATGGCTAGATGTCCTCCTAACACCCCGTGTTGGGCTCGTTCTGTTGTATGTCACTTCCTGAGCCAAGTTGAGTGCTTGGTTAAAGCTCAAAAGATACAACTGTGGTACTTGAGTTTTGCAACCTGCAATTTTTTTATTGGATTTCTGTATCTCTCTGTGTCAAATAATATTTAATCTCTCAAAAAATATGGCCAGTTTTGATGATACTTGCGTATTCGAACATCTCACATTGTAGTATATTTCTTTCAAAGCATGGAAGGAAGACTTAGGTGTTGTCTTTAGGATATATCAGTAATATTTTGGTCAGAGTGTTCAAGACAAATGGTTGTACTAAAGTTATTTATCTTTCTGGAATCATGTAGTCATTGACGTGAAATTATAGAAAATGTCAGTAATTGTTATCATAGGAAAAAATTTCTTACCGTCTTCACACCTATATTGACTTGCATTCTCACACGTGACAGGATATTGATGGCCTTTCTTTCCACAATCTTTCTTGTAAATGGGATTGCCTAATTAAAGAACACATTCACCAGAAGGTAATATACTCCGATCACTCCTCTTAGCTCCTTGGGGATAAGAGGCTGCCAATCCCTCCCACTGTCCTGTTTGGCATCCACAGGGTAAGTGGGTATAGATCTGCCTTGAGACCTGCCAGCTGCAGATGGTTTATCCCCCACTGCTTTGTCTCTTGATGTTTACCTTAAGAGTAATTGATAAGGTTTTGGTTGTTTTGCCTTTTGAAGATCATGGAATTGGTTTTGAAGCCATATAGATGTATTGTAAATTTTTGCCGTGTCTGTATATTGACCAGTGGCATGCTTCTTTAAATGACTGTATTGTTAGAACCTTATATACCATGGCATCTTTCATGAAAAACATATATGAATAAAGAAAATTATGCTGGTAATGTGTTCTATTAGTATGTATGATGCTTATGAGTTAGGTTGGCTTTGAATATGAAACAACTGGTATACTAGATAATTCGCATGTAAAACTCGAAGTTGTAAGTACAACACAGAGTGATATAAAGTATTAATAATGATGATACACACGGAAAAGCTAGGTACTATAAATGATTGTGAGGTTTCTCTTGGAGAATCATTTATTTTTTCAACTTTTGTGGTTATAAAATATCCCATCCATAATTTTATATAGTTTTTAATAATGAGTTTTACTGGATATGAAATGATTTTTAGTTTATGTTTAGCATATGTCATGGAATCACATGTTGAGCCTGTACACTTTGCAAGTGCTTTATAATTATAAGAGTTAATTCTTACATTGTATTTCTTCTCTATTGCCACTCATACATTTCTTCATGTACCATCATAACATTGGACTTCTACACTCTCTTCTGTGGAAAATGCTTTGTTGATAGCGCCATTCTTCTTTGTTTCCTTGATTTCACCGAATTTCTTTCCTTTTTTTTAATTATTTCTTCTGTCATCAACATCTTGAAGGGTTTCTGGAAGGGCTTTGTTTTGGGTCTTGCAAAAACGGAATCATCAAGCTTGCAATTATTCCTGCACACCCAAAGTAAGTTCCAGCAGCCCACCATGTGTACTTTGCCTACAGTAGTAACAAGAAATAGATTTAATTACTTGAATCTTCTCAGATTTTTTATGTTTTTCTCAAAGATGAAAGAATTTGAGATAATGCAACAGGTTGCTTCCTTAGCTGCCTGGCCAAGCAGCCCCAAGTCCGCAAGGAAGGCTAATGCCTATCCCAGGCTTTACCACAGAGCTCTCAGGAGTGTATGTTGTGTTGTTGGCGTATATTGTTGTGTGCAATGCAGTCTTCCATAATGTGTTTTGCTGTGTGAGGTGATATATTACATCTTGGACAGGCATCATTAATGGAGTCGTCCAGCCTTTTCTGATAGCTTAGTAGGGCTGGTAGGTGCTACTTGTGATTGTGCATCATTGGGATGTATTCCTTAACAATGTTGATTACTTTGTGTAAAGAGAGTTCATCGCAATTATAATCTTTGAGTGTGGTTGTTACATGATTTTTCTTGTGAATGATATATTCAATGTCTTTGTGAAATTTTGTACTAATAACTATGAAAAATGTGAACAATAGAGTTTTGTGAGTTGCTTCATTTGTGGTAGTATGCTCTGTTGTCACCGTGGCAGGTCGAGGGTTCGCGCCCCGTCACGGACTGAAGTTAGTAAGGGCATACATTCAGGGTAACGATTACATCTGCCGAAACAAGTCCTTCGTAAGAAGGCAACGTCCTAGCCCTTAGTAGAAAAGGGAGTTCGTGACGCAAAACCTGAGATACTCTGTTGTCACCGTGTAGTTCTACGGGTCACTCAATGCATTATAATGTGTATTCGACATGCAACATCAGCCGTAGTAGAGATTCGTGAAAAACAGTTTCTACCATGATCCTTGACGGTGCATATACATTTAATCATGAGTAATTCAGTATGTAATATTAGTAGTTATTCCTGTGAAATTCTATGGGAAACAGTCGTGTTTTGCAACGTGCTTTTGAAACGTGAAATCAATCATGATTGAGATTCTTATTATGATTCTTGACAATGATCGACAGGACTCTTGTGTTTCATACAGTTGCTGTGAAGATTGTCATTCTCATTACCGACATCTGGGCTTCAAGATAGATGAGGGATAGAGTAAGCTCGTTTTAGTAGAACACTCGTAGGTAGAATATATATTAAGAAACTTATTCTGTATGAGGAAGTCCTAATCTAAGGTGAGGAGAGTTTATTCACTAATTCACATATCAACAGTTCATAGACCTCAGTATAAATATTTGAATGTATACATAAGCATGTGATATTAGTTATATTTTTTTTGGGTAGGGGAATTTATGTCAAGATCGTTTTCGTGCTCTACCAAAGCCATGTCAGGAATTCCAATTGTAGGGGGTGTTAGATCGAAGACTATAAAATATAGGAAAGCCTCCACTGGAATGTCGCCATGACTGTTTGATGTGTATTTCGATAGAGCAGTAAGGGAAGTTAATGAAAGAGTATTAGAAAGAGGCTTAGAATTAGTGGGTGAGTATGGAAGACTGTGGAAATTGAATCTAATGCTATTCGCGGATGGCACAGCATTGGTGACTGATACTGAGAACGAAATGAATGATGAACCATTTGGTGACTGATTTGTTAAGGAGTGAGGAAGAAGGAAGTTTACGGGTGAATATTGGTAAAAGTAAAGTCATGAGATGCACGGGGAGAGTGAAGGTTGGTAGATTGAATACAGGAGTGAATAGGGAGTTGCATGAAAAAGTAGAGAGTTTTAAGTATCTTTTATCGTGCGTATTTAGGAATAGACGAGTGGATGCGGAGGTAAGTCATAAAGTGAAGGAAGCAAGTAAATGACTAGGTGAGTTTGAATACAATGAGGATATATAAATGGTGTGATGGTGCTGACATCATTATATAGAGAAGAGACTTGGAATGCAAGAGGAGATAGAAAGAACAAATCGAATGTTTTGGAAATGAGGTGTTGAAAAGTATGATTGGTGTATCTAAGATAGATTAAGAAATGAGAAGCTTAGGCAGTGAACAAATGTAAGAAAGCTATTAAATAGGTTAGATCAAAGAGAATTGAGTGTGTTTGGACACATGGAAAGGATTAATGATGAACGAATAGCGAAGAGAGAGTGTGGAAGGCAGAAGTGGTTGGAGTTAGGCCAAGAGTAAGACCCAGAATGAGATAGATGGATGGCGTGAAAAAGGCGTTGGATTCACGTGGAATTTCAGTTGAGCAGGGAAGAGAGCGTGAAAGAGATAGAAATGAGTGGAGAGAACATTTAGAATATTGTTTATGTGAGATTTTAATCATAGAGATATAGATTAAACTAATCTTCACCCACACAGTAGGGAGGATTCATTTGGGGCAAGATTCCTAGATTGTTTAAAAAAAAAAAATCTTACACCAACTCTATTGTTTATGTGAGATTTTAATCATAGAGATATATATTAAACAAATCTTCACCCGCACAGTAGGGAGGATTCATTTGGGGCAAGATTCCTAGATTGTTTAAAAAAAAGAAAAAATCCTACACCAACTCTTAAGTGGAACCAACGAGTTCCAGGGTTATGGATGAGCAATCACTGCTTGATCTTATATTCAGAGGAAATATATTGGATATCGACAAGATTAAGTATGAACCACCAATTGGAGAAAGTGACCACTGTGTGTGTTGTTGATGGAGTATATCATCGAAGATTATTCTACCTGAAAGTAGGGGCACTGAGGAGGACACGATGAGGAACTATCCAAAAGGAGATTACAACAAAATTCATGATCTTTTAGCATTTACTGACAGGAGGCCTTATTTAGCAACAAATCTGTGCAAGAGATATACGAAATATTTTGTGAAGAATATGGGAAGAAAGTTACTTGTTGCATACCATCCACCAATATGGGAGTTGTTCATGCCAGAGAGAAGTGGTTCAGTAATGAGTGTAAGAGAGCTAAGGAGTGAAGAGACAAATGCTGGAATAGGTATAGGAGGAGAAAAATATAAATGCCTGACAGACTTACATATGAGCAAGAATTTATTACCTAAGTAAAAGAACAGGTTGTAAAGTTACAGAGGGCAGATAGAAGCATCACTGCGACAGCTGAAGAGATCTGCAAAGAATTGAAACAAGGTTTTTCAGTCAGTATTTACAGTAGAAAATACTCCACCCCCTCAGATTGCAGAGATAAGAGATCATAGGCTGCCATTAGAGAACATCATCTTTTCAGCTACAGAGGTAGTCAAACCGTTGATGGAGCTAGATGACCATAAAGCTACAGGTCCTGATGACATATCCCCTAGGCATTTAAAAAATACTTTAAACCATTATTGGTGGCGCTATGCATCATATTCGAAAATTCTCTGGAATCTGTGGAGATTCTAAGATGTTGGCATTAAGTGAACGTTGGACCGATCTTCAAAAAGGGAAAGAGAGATACAGCTCTAACTATAGGCATGTTTTCTTGATCAGAATAATTTGCAAAGGTATGGAGAAAGTACAAAGAAAATGCATCTCTCTTCACTTGGAATCCTTCAGCTTTTTGTCAGTGAGACAACATGGGTTCAAAAAAGGCAGATCAACAGTAACAAATTATTAGAATTTTATGATTAGTTAAGCCAGATCTTACAGGAAACAGAGGGCTGGGCGATTACATATTCCTAGATTTTCAGAAGGAATTTTATACTGTCCCACTTGGGAGATTTATTAAGAAGCTACAAGTACTGGCAAGAACAGATGAAAATGTCTTGGAATGGATGAAAACTTACTTAGAAGGAAGGGAACAGTGGGTTATAGTAAGACACTTACTGTCTGAATGGAGAAGAATTGGTGGTTGGGTTCCACAGAGTTCCGTTTTAGGGCCACTTTTGTTCCATGACCTACCAGAGTCTGCATTTTCATCTTTGAATATGTTTGCAGATAATGCAAAGATTGTTAAGAAAGTAAGAGACGGGAACAAAGGTAGAGAACTTCAAGAAGACCTTTATAATCTGGATAGGTGGTCAGAAAAGTGGCCAATGAAATTCAAAGCTTCATATTGTAAGGTAATTAGTATGGGTACAAGTGCAAGAAGGCCCAAGCTTGGATTTTCAATAGCAGGTGCAGAACATCAAGAGACAGAGAATGAGAGACTTCTAGGAGTAAAAATATTGGCAGATTTGTCTTTGGAAATTCATATAAATGGCATAGGAAGGACCCCATATGCTTTCTTAGCAAATGTAAGGGTAGCCTTCATGCATATGGACAAGGAAATGTTCAGAAATATTTATAAAATCTAAGTGAAGCTAAAGCTTGAATGTGCAGCTCCCTTTAGGAATCCGCACTTGAAAAACATAAATAAGCTGGAAAAAGTTCAAAGACATGCTACAATACTGATGCTAGAAATACGCAATCTCAGTTATTAGGAGAGGCTGAGGGATTTAGACACCATCACTCGAAGATAGAATAATGAGGGGGTTTTGACACAGTGGATAGAGATCAATATTTTGATATGGCTGGTTTTAAAACTAGAGGTCATAGTTTGAAGCTCCGTAAGAAAACTTCTCTGCAGGATGTAAGGAAGTACTTTTTTTAGTGTAAGAATAGTTAATGATTGGAAATTCTAAGTGAGGAGGCAATTAATGCTAACTCAATTCCTAGTTTTAAGGACAAATAGGATACGTATCACTGGGTATAAAAATGAATCCAACGAGGAGACAGGGAATCACTAGCATAGGGCTCTTTCCTGTAAGTGCAATTAAATCATTGCAACTAGGTAATTCCACACACACACAACATGGCTTAAGAGTAGGAAGATCAGCAGTAATAAACTTACATACATACATACACATGGCCTCATTCCCCTTTATAAGGGGGGTGACCGAGACATGGTGCAAGCATTCACCACGATCCATACATACCTCAGTTACTCCTCTTAGCTCCTTGGGGGTAATGAGTTAGCATATGTTCCTCTTACCACCCTGTTTGGGTCACCCACAAGGTAGGTGGGTTTACTAAAATCTTATGATAAAGTAAGCCAGTTCTTACAAGAAAGAAATGGCTTGGCAGATTGCATATTCTTAGATTTTCAAAAGTCATCAGAACAGTCCCGCATGGGAGACTAGTTAAGGAGCTGAAAGTAATGGCGAGAATAGGTGGGAATGTATTGGAATTGATGAAAATAAGGAAGGGAATAGAGGGATAGAGTAAGACACTCACAGTCTGACTTGAGAATGGTTAGTAATGGGGTTCCACGCCAATAGAAGGTCTGACTAACTGGACGGTAATTCTCAGGACATTCTCGATCTACTTACTTAAAAATGATTATATGCTTATTTCCAGAATTCAGGTATCATAAATTGGTGGTCAGGTGTAAATATATATATATAAATATATATATATATATATATATATATATATATATATATATATATATATATATATATATATATATATATATATATATATCCTAATTTTTTCATTGGCATTTTCCACAACACATAGAAAAACTATATTGATATTAGGCATACTCTATTTTGAGCACTGGATATTAACGACAGTAGTTTTCAAAATTGTATGGGATTTTTTGGCCAGTTTATGCAACACTATTAATCTCCATTCAATTGGGGGTGGACACAGACAAGTCGGAGCTGGGAAATTAAGGTTCGATGCGCATCCTAATGCCCTGCAGTGGGCGTGAGCAAGGTGTGTTGCTCTCAAAGGGAGACAATTGTTTGGTCGTCAAAACCCACTGGGTACACCCATGGTACTTGGGTTTTCATAACCGGTTTTTTTTATTGGAATTATGTGTCTTTATGTGTTCATGAATACTTGATATTTCAGAGACATCGAACCAATATTCATGAGCCTTTCTTATTTGGATATCTCAATGTATAATGAAAGTCTTTTGTATAAACTAGAATTTATGTTTTTTCTTAAGGATATCTCAGAAATATTTTGGTCAGTGTGTTCAAGACAGATGGTTGTTCTAATGTTCTATGTCTTGCTAGAATCCTGTTGTCATGAGGGAAAATCATAGAAGTCGTCGTTAATAATCGTTATTATGGGGAAAAATTTGTTCTTTCTGTCTTCACATTCACATTCCATTCTCATAAGTGACAGAAATTGATGTCCATTTTTTTACACATTGACCACAATCCCTTTCTGCCATGAAGCCCGACAGATACAGTTGATTTATCCTCCATCTCATCTCGTAGCTATGAGAATAATTAGTAAGAATTTTGTTTTTGCCTTTTGAAGAGTATGGGATAGGTATTAATGCCAGAGTGATATATTTCAAGTTTTTGCTGTGTCTGCATATTTACCAGCGGCGTGTTTTATTAAGTGATTGTATTGTTGGAATCTTATATACCATGGCATGTGTTAGTAGGAAGTGGGAAACATATATGCATAAAAATACATTGTTGGTAATGTATTCTGCTATTAAATATGGTAGTTATGAGTTAGGCTGGGTTTGAAGATGGAAGAGTTGATATAATAGAGATATCACATGTAAAACTTGAAGTTGTAAGTAAAACACAGAGTGATATTAATTTTGATATTGATGATACATACGGAAGAGTCAAGTACTGTAAATGGTTGTAAGGTTTCCCTTAGATGTATTTTCTCAACTTTTTTTGGTTTCGATATATCCCATCAATTATTTCATGTAAGGTTTTCAATAATGAGTTTAACTGGAGCAGAGTTGTTTGTTATTGGAGTTTAAATTTAGCATGCACTCAGGGTGACGATTACATATGCCAAAACAAGTCCTTCGCAAGAAGGGAGTCGTCCTAGCCCTTGGTAGAAAAGGGAGTCCGTGACGTAAAACCGAATCATTAGCCATGGAATCATACGATGAGCTAGTACACATTCCAGATGTTTTATAATTCTAAAAGCTAATGATAACATAGTATTCTGTCTGCTCTATGACCACTTGTCATAAATTTCCCCTTGTACCGTCATAACATTGGACTTCTACACTCTCTCTTCTGTAGAAAATCCTTCGTTGATAGCGGCATTCTTTATTTCATTGATTTCAACAACTTTCTTTCTTTTTTTCGAGTTATTTCTTCTGTCTTCAACATCTTGAAGGGTTTCTGGAAGGGCTTTGTTTCGGGTCTCTGGCAAAAATGGAATCATCAAACTTGCAAGTATTCCAGCACACCCAAAGAAAGTTCCAGCAGCCCACCATGTGTACTTCGCCTACAAAAAAAAAAAAAAGAAAAGAGATAAAATTACTTGTAAGCTTTTCAGATTTGTCATGCTTTTATCAAAAATTAAAGTATTTGAGATAATTCAATATGTTATTCTTTTTAGTTGCTACTTGTTGTTCTCTAAGCTGCCTGGCCAGACAGTTCCGAGTCCCCAAGGAAAGCCTGTCCCTATCCTTGGCTTTCCCACAGAGCTCTCAGGACTGTATGTTGTGTTGATAGTGTATGTAGTTGTGTGCAGTGTAGTCTTCCATAATGTGTTTGATTGCTTCATTTGATGCATTATATCCTGGACTGGCATCATAGACATATTCTCTTGGCCTCTTCTAATAGCTCAGAAAGGCTGCTCTGGTGCTACTGTTATTTTGATTTGTTGAGAATTTTTTTTTATTGGATATTCATACATAACAGTGGAGACAGGGTTAGAGGGGTCTCCGAATCAATGCGTACCTATAACTTTTCGCAGCTGGAAAATATGAAGTGGGGGAATGCCTAGTTTCGTCGTATAGATGACTTTTAGGACATTAAGGGGGAACATGGAGGTGATACTCTTGTGCCCCATGGCAGGAGACAGGAAGAATAAATGCAGTTAGAGAGAGATAGAGAATAAACTTTGGAAGGCATATGATTCTCAACTCCTCACTTGAATAGAACCAACCCATCGCTACAAAATCTGGTATACTCATTAATAAATCAATATAATAATGTTATTAGTTAGGAGGAAATTATTCGGCTGATATATATTTATTTATTCATTTATCTATTTATTATATTTATTTACAGTGCCATTAATCCTATTTTGGGAGCCCATTTTCTTTTAAAGCAATGGTTTTTCAAAAATAGCATAATACCTATTAAGTTCATGATCTTTAATGGATTACTCTATTTGTCTTCTAATAGAGCAAAGATTTTGTTGTTTGCTACGATTTGTTCAGAGTAATCATACTTTCTTCTTAGTAGTGATACCCCATCTCGAGCCATTAACCTTGGCTCTCACTGACCAAGTGTGTCACTGTCATATTGTCGCATAGTGTTCTATGTGTAAAGAAACTTACTTCAAGCACAAGCTAGTAAGATTTATGTTTTTTGATATTGATATTATGCAAAATCCATCTTAAGACCACAGAGTGGCTACCACTGAACAAAAGAGAGGAGATATCAGTGCTTATGTAAAAATTTGTTAAATATATAAAATCGCGCATGGGCTATTTAGCGAGCTTTTTCAGAAATTTAGCAGAACTGATCTTTCTCCTGTATTACATACTAATGTTGCCTGGATTTTAGCCTTAATGGATAAAAGAGGAATTTTCCTTATCTTGGAGAGAGTTTTGAAAAGAATTCCATTCTAAATTTGTCATTTGATAGCTCTGTGAAATCCATTATTTTTCTCTGTTGCCCTCTGTTGAGTCATCTTTAGGTGTGTATTTTTCAAAACGTTAAATAAAATGGTGCTAGTTGAGAGAGTGCTTGAAGACAAAATAAATGTTTTTTTTTTTTATGTCAAAGCTGTTTTGTCATAGTTCTTTCCATAGTCTTAAAAAACACTTCATTACAGAAAACTATTGCAGGTTGGAGGTGGCACTTCGGTGATGAAACTATGTTTTCGTAATAAAAGTGGCTTTCAGAATATTGTTGTGTGCATGGAATATATATATATATATATATATATATATATATATATATATATATATATATATATATATATATATATATATATATATATATATATATATATATATATATATATATATATATATATATATATATATATATATATATATATTATGGAGATTAATAGCTCCACATATAATGGCAATGAACAACTAGCTAAGATTGCTTTCATCCTAATTTTCTCGAAGGTCGTGAGAAATCCAGCGTAAATTAGAATTCAAATGAACACTTACCAGAAAATTTGTAACAAGTGGAGCACAGGTAAATCCAACTTGTCCTATCACATTCAAAAAGGCGAAACCTCTTGTTCTTGCTGATGTGGGAAACAATTCTGGCGAATATACATAATTCAGCTGGAAAACATAAAATTTTTCTTTCAGAGGTCTGTTTATCTTATTGTAGGTAATTATTATTAAAAGGTAAGGCCCCAGCTAACTATAAGGGTTTCAATCCCACTGCGGGGGTAAACCCCAATTTGAATGGAAACTAATTGAGACACATTAAACAGTGCATTATCAATTATAAAGCAATAAGATATCATAGGAGTCTTTGATACGGTACAGTCCGAATGAGATTGGGAATTGAATTAAATGTGAAAATGAAACCACGAGTGAGGCTGGGGAATCTGTAATATGAACATAGTGGCATTCAAATAGAATGCGTTCATTCCTAAGTATAGCAGATATAAGCTATTACAATACAAATTTTTTTTAATTTTCAGAGAAAACACTAGAAATACTCATAATGATATTACTTTAACTGCGCAATGGATTTGAGATATATTCATTAATTACTCATCTAGAAGTATTACTACAAATATCAAAATATTATTGGAGTAGCAAATGACAGAGTCAGTTTATCACGACATTATTGTGACAGAATACAGTAAATTCAAGCCTATGTTCACCTGGAATGCTGCTCCAACCAGAAGGAATCCTGCCATTACTAGAATCCATTTAGCCCAGTAATAATCTGAAGAAGAATAACAACCAATAAATTAAATTATACAGTTATGTCAAAGTCTTCTAGTGCCATCAGTGGTTTTTGCTCCTTTTACTTTGAAAAAAAAAAATGCTACATAAGTATAAAATGAAATTAAAATATACAGTATTATAGAAGTCCGCTAGGACCGTCAGATGGTTTTGTGTGATATACCTAAAACGTGAGTGAAAAGTAGTCATAAACATATATAGCAAGAGAATGTGCAGTGCACACAGTTCCAACACTCACCCACTCGAATAAAGAGATCAAGTAAGAAGAGAATTGCACCAATGAACATTCCGCCGAATATTAAGACCTTCCTGCCAAAGTGCGTGGCCAACGGTGTACTTAAAAGAATAGCAGAGGCATCCATCACCCCTGTCAGTACCATGTAGAGGAAGGGATCTGTGCTGTCCAGAATAGATGAATGTTGTCTTAAGCTAACATCTTTTTTTTTCTTTTTTCCCATTAACTTAAGGATAGTGTTTTGTCATCTTCCTACCTATCTTTTTCTGTGTATCATGAATAATTATAGTCAATATCTAGTAATCAATCTTTTCACTTGGTGAATTTCTTACAATAAAGAAATAATAAAAAGAAATGTCAATAGATTTGGGCATTTTGTTAACCTTGAATCGTTTGCATCAGCAAACATTATCATAAGATATATTCAGCACTAATTTATATCTGGTAATTTTAGGAAAACAAGGATAAATCTAAGTGGTAAATCTGAGAGCTTAACATTAAATAATCCCTAAATTTAGAGATATCTGCAATCTAAATTAAGGAAAATACATTCCCAAAGGAAATTGATAATGAGTGTTTCTAGATGGTTTGGCCATGTGTTGATGGGGGATGAGGGTTATATAGGGAGAAGGTTGCAGAGGATGAAGCTGGCGGGCAGGAGGAGGATAGGCCGAAGAGAAGGTTTATGAATGTGTTGAAAGAGGACATAAAAGTGTGTGGTGTGATAGAGAAAAATGCAAGATTTAAGGAAATATAGAGGCGATTGTTCTGATATGGTGAGCCCACATGGGAAAATGAAATGATCTGATGACAAATCCCAGGCAGAAGAAAACAAATGATCTCATGACGATGATGTTTATAGTAAGCGTTGATTCTATGCCTATTTTAAAGCAAAATACGCCATCGAATACCTGGTGAAATTGTTAGCATTGATGACAACACTTAGGTAAACACAAGCCTGTGTAAACCAAAGCACGGGTGTTGTTAGCAATATAATTCTCATGGCTGGTGAGGTAAGATATCTCTTCACTTCTCTAAGATTATCTCCAAATGCTGAAGAAGATTTTGTCGTTTGAGTTGACATGGCATTTGAAGAAGCTGCGTCCTGGAATGAATTGCGTGACTTAGCAAACACTACTCCATTGGTGAAAATTTTGAACTGAAGGTTACATACCTAATATTTTAAGGCTTAATATATATATATATATATATATATATATATATATATATATATATATATATATATATATATATATATATATATATATATATATATATATATATATATATATATATATATATATATATATATATATATATTAATACTGTAAACAGTAGGGTGCTTTAGTATGAACTAACATATCACATTAATAGAAGGAGGTTATGTCTTTGCACTTACTACAAACCCTATGATTTTATTATTATTGATTTTATTATCAACTTTCTCTTCAATATTATTGCTTTAATTATTGCTTAGAATCTAAAAAGCCATCATATGCAGCTATTATTACATAACTACAACCAGTCGTAGGAGAACAAAAACTTGAGACTCATATTTTTTTTTTATTATCGCACAGCCAAGTGGACCTATGCCCAGTTGGTCTCTGATTTCATCTACTAAGACTTGTTAGGCACTCCAGATATTTTGACGCTATGTTACTTTGGCTTTTTATTATTGTTATTATTATTATTATTATTATTATTATTATTATTACTATTATTATTATTATTATTATTATTATTATTATTATTATTATTATTAGTAGTAGTAGTAGTAGCAGTAGTAGTAGTAGTAGTATTGTTGTTGTTGTTGTTGTTATTGTTTTGAGAATAATCATAAAGTAAAAGCGAGGAAAGAGAGAGAGAGAGAGAGATATGAAGAGGCAGGTTATTGGGCCTCTTATTACCCAGCTTATGCCTCTGATCATCCCATCAACTCTCATATCCAAACCAAAGATATGTTTACACATTTAATTAAAAAATATAAAATTGTAAATACTATATAAATTTATTTAAAAAAATATATATATAATTGGCTACATTGAATATACAGCTATAGATATAAAAGAAAATACACTTGTCCCTCATCTTGCACAAATTTAATTAGTGCGGTTTTAAATAGGCACGGTTGGAAATTATCAAAAACTGTAGAATTTCACACAAAAATTCCCACAATATTACATTATAGCAACTACAGTACTGTTTTTTACATAAATTTAAAGAGTATTAGTCAACGTTTAAGCAGAGTACAATTTTCCTGGCAATATCCAGAGTAAAAATAATGTTCTTAAAAGATTTTATGCTAATTACAGACTGTTATATAAGAGTTTGGACATAATTTTTTTTTTACTTATATGGTAAATTGTGAAACGGTTATTCTTTCTGCGGCTTTTGGCTGCCTGCGCACGGGACACTTTCAGTGGAAAATGGCCAGCCATTAAGTGACCAGCCACTTCGTATCCACTTTTTAGGCTGCTTAGTGCCGTCCACTTTTTGTGGCTATTCTGCTGTCTTCGGTGTAAACACAAATGTTCAATATTTTTTTAAGTGGTTGTCCACTTAATGGCCAACCACTTTCCACTAAAAGTGTCCTGTGTACAGGCAGCCTTATTCAGTGCATTTGTTGCTGCATCCACACGCCTTTGTTGGATTAACCAGCTGGATGAGTCGGCTATATATCTAGAGAGAGAGAGAGAGTGACTTTATATCTGTAAGATGCTTTACAATCTTTTTTTATTTTTGTTAAAAAAAATATAAATTAATAAAAAATAACAAAATGAAATAAAGGAATTTCAATACGGTATGAACTCTCTGCTCTGTTAAAGAAGTTTTTTTTTATTATTATTATACTGCAATATGCAAAGTTGTTTTCTTGGTGTATTATGTATTGTAGTTGCATAAAATAATATCCCTATATTACGTGTCACTATCGTGAGTGGACACACACAGTGTTAAGCTTGGGAATTAAAGTTGGATGCCCTCTCTAACACCCCGTGGTGGGCTCGATCGCGGTTTGCATCTGCGTCAGATTAGAGTGAGCAGTAGGGACAGTTGGAGACTGTGTCATTAGCTAGACATATAGAAAGAAATCATCATTCACAAACATTTTACATATAGTTTTCTTTCATGCATGTATCATTTTATTTTCCCAAGACTGCATACTCGTTCTATCCGTAAGTTAGACTAAATTTACATTTTATTTATATGTAGTTTAGACCCTTGATGAACTGAAACCATGAAGTGTGATGGTCGACCATACAAAACAAACTTTGAAGGATTTTAAAACGAGGTTAAGGAAACCACATTTTCTCAAAATTCTGTCCATATCTAGAGGAAGTTGGTAAATGAATACTATAGAAAATTTCTTCCATACCTCAACTAATTCTTTAACTCTTGAGGAGACTGGAGTTGAAAGTTTAGCTTTATTTCTATTGGCGGCTTTATTCAGTGCTTGTGTTGCTTCCTCTGCACGCCCTTGTTGGATTAACCAGCTGGGTGATTCGTCTATATATCTATGGTTTAAGAGATTATTATTATCAGAAGTATTTGATTATCAGTGTCAGTGAAAAAACTGACTAAGAGTTGCAGTGATGAACAGAAGATTCTCTTCCCTAAGCACAGTTAAGTAAAACCTAGGTCATAGTCATTATTTTTCATCAAACGTTATTTATATCTATTTGCCATAAAGTGTATACCTTCAGCTGGGCAATAAAGTACTTACAAGGCAAGGGGCAGTATGAGGAGGATGGGAGATGAGCAGATTAAGAGAAGGTATTGCCAGTCTCTTATCATGTAACTTATTCCACCAAATATTATCGCTCCAGTAGAATACGGAAGACCAAGGAGCATTCCTACTATACTCCGATGACGTGAAGGCGTACATTCTAAAACTGGAAAAAAAATTTATGTAAGCTCAAGTTTGGGCAATGTAGCAAAAACTAACTTTTGATGAGTTATTTTTTCTGTGAGAAAGTATGCATATTATTAACTTAAAACAAGTATTGCAAGCAACCCATATATAAGAACAGAAATATTAGCAAAAATTTACCTAAGCTCCAGGCAGGTATCAACATAAGGTTGTCTGTGCAGCCAACCAGAAGCCTCATAGCCAGAACTACCGAATAAAGTGGAACAAAAGCCATGAAAACCACAGCAATCATATTGAAAATTGATCCAATTATGATAGCTCTCTTTCGGCCAAATCTGAAATGCAAATGAAATCATATCAAAATATAATTTCACGTCCGAATTTTGTAATAGCATTTGTTATTTCATGTTACCGTCTGTTTGGACATTTTTATCAGTATTTCACTTTGATATTTTATTATGAATACTAGAATTACTTTCACGATAGAATAGTTATTTACCGGTCTCCAATGTGACCCCCAAGAGTACATCCAAAAAGACCACCTATATTATACATCATTTGGAATAGAGGTACCAAGTTCTCCTGCTCGCACACGAGATGCCACTATGAGAGAACATCTACATTAATTCTTTTCACAAGTTAATATTTTTGTTATAATAACAGCAAGAAAAACAACCAGGTTATTTTAAGTAAAATAGGTAAAGACGGCTGTACACCCTCACTTTTCACATCAGCTATCAGTGCATATTTATATAGTGTTCTTATTTGAATAAATTTTAGAATTATTTTTATAATGGTATTTCAGTGTGTTTATTCTCTTGTATTGAAAATTTATTCCCATTTATATGTGTTTCATTCCTGCAGAATGAGATC
>JAXCGZ010002055.1:40000-45000 GCA_037179515.1 Halocaridina rubra | reverse complement strand
GCCTCTCTTCAGTTCAGTGCTTTCCAACTGACAAAGAAAACCAACCAACTTCTAAAGGTCTTTAGGTGGGACGACGCACTTCTCACAGTGCTATTAGGATCTTCAGAATTAGATTATATAATATTACATAACTGCAACAGGATGACCTTCTCCAAGAGCGTCCTTGAAATGACAAACTCATGGTTGTGAATTGATGAGGCAAAAGTTTTGCAAGATATATTGTAGACAGCCAATATTTGTAGTTTTATCTATCTACTAATGCCAAAAACTCCCTTGTGGGGTGGTTACCTAGTCAAAACACACAACTTTTCACCAAAAGACTAAGCTTACTCTTGCAACTTTATTGTTGTCGTTCACTTAGCTTGTTGGCCGAACAGCCCCGACTCTTTAAGGAAGGCCACTGGCTCACTGCCGATCGCAGGTATCGCGGTGCAGCAATATAATAATAATGTGTTTCCTGGATTGGCAGTCTCCTAGAATTGTCTGCCAGAGAGTCATTTCTCTGTGTAGAAAAGAAATTGTTGTTATTTGAGTTGTGTTGAGAGATGAAGTAATCACCCTGTGGCCGAAGCCTCTCCCAGAGTCTCACGGCCTTTGAGGGGCTAAGTTACAGCTATGGAAGGTGGTCATATGCAGAAGACGCCGCCAATCCCGGTCCTTTTAACTTTGTTTTACTTAATGTTGACACATCCATCGCTCTTCACATGCACGGAACACCAATCTTCTCTCATTTACTTTCACATACAGAGGCCTCATTACTCTAGTATTAGTTTTCCTTGTAATCAGCATTCAATACGCTTTATTCCAGTTACTACTAGAAGGTGGAATGAATTAGCTGGCCATTTTGTGAGTCCATACGGCTTCAGAAGCTTTAGCTAAACACAAAAGAATTTTATTGAACAGACGTTAATGCTTAATTTGGCAAATTATGTGTCACAATGATAGTATTGCAGTACTCTGCGGTACCATTATATATATATATATATATATATATATATATATATATATATATATATATATATATATATATATATATATATATATATATATATATATATATATTTATTTCCAGTTAGGTTTGTTCCCTTGCTAAAAAGAAAAAAAAACTTATTTAACTTATGATGTGCAAGGAAACACACTCGTCCCCCGCTCAGGAAAACAGGGAAAAAAATATGTAGAGAGAACGAACCATGGGAAACAGTATATGCTCAACTCCTTACTCGTATAAAACCCATCCATTAAATTTCTTTTTTTTTTCAAGGAGTCATATTCACGTTTTTAGATCTCTGTCTCTATGGCCTGATTTCTTAAACAGTGTAAACCTAGGATACCATATTGTTAGTTAGCTAAACACACACAAATGGATTTCATCAACGCATCTGACGCGGTTCTGTGCATGGCTAGGATCCCTTGCGGGATCCTAGCCATACACAGAACCGCGTCATATGCGTTTATGAAATCCATTTGTGTGTGTCTAGCTAACTAACAATATGGTATCCTAGGTTTACACTGTTTAAGAAATAGGGCCTTTGTCTGTAGCAGACTTCCGAATGACTGCTACGCATAGCATATACCTTGACTGGCTTTTCCAAACACTCTCCGCCATATTTGTTTCATTAATAAACACAAAAAAAAGAGAAGTATTATCAGATTTTCGCCATTTATTCGTCGTCTATGACACTCATGGGATAAGATACAGAAATCTTCTTCCATAACCACAGGATTATATGTGGATTGAGGGGTAAAATGTTTAACTTGTCTTTCCTGCCTGTTGTATGAGGCGATAAAAAAGATAGGGGTGTATTGTAGCTAACAGATCTTGCCTCAATGAATTTCTTTTCTTGCCACAGAACAGTCGTTCGAAGTGAAATTCTAGGTTGTGTATATAATTACTGTGATGTGATATGCCATATGCGAATGTAATGCAGGTGTACACACCCTGTTTGTGGGATATGACTATATATATATATATATATATATATATATATATATATATATATATATATATATATATATATATATATATATATATATATATATATATATATATATATATATATATATACATATATATATATACATATATATACATACATATATATATATATATATATATATATATATATATATATATATATATATATATATATATATATATATATACTGTATACATCCCTGAAGGAGGGGGCTAGAATACTTCCTCCGTGTTCCCCTGCGTGTCATAAGAATCGACTAAATGGGGTGGAGCGAGGGGACTGGGAATCCCCTCCTCTGTATTTTCTCTTCCCAAAGAGTCTGAGGATTTTGCCTTGATTCAGCCACTCCCCTTATAAGGGGAAAAATGGCTCATGCATATAGAATATATATATATATATATATATATATATATATATATATATATATATATATATATATATATATATATATATATATATATGTATATATATATATATATATATATATATATATATATATATATATATATATATATATATATATATATATATATATATATATATATATATATATATATATATATGTATATATATATATATATATATATATATATATATATATATATATATATATATATGTGTGTGTGTGTGTGTGTGTGTGTGTGTGTGTGTGTGTGTGTGTGTGTGTGTGTGTGTCTGTGTATTTACATAATTGGGCTTACGGGAAAGAGCCCAATGTTTGTATCTTCCCGTCTCCTGATCGGTTCCATTTTATACTTATTGATACTTATCATACCTGTCCTTAAAACTATGGATTGAGATAGCGTTAACTACCTCCTCGCTTAACCAATTCCAATTATCAACTACTCTTACACTAAAAAAAGTATTTCCTTACATCCTGCAAAGAAGTTTTCTTCCGAAGCTTCAAACTATGACCTCTAGTTCTAGAGCCAGCCATATCAAAATATCGATCCCTATCCACTCTATCATAACCATGAAGGAATTTAAAGACTGTCACCATATCCCCCCTCAATCTTCTAGCTTCGAGTGATGGTAGGTGTGTGTGTGTGTGTACGTGTGATTACCTAATTGTGATTACCTAATTGTGTTTACGGGAAAGAGCCCAAAGCTCGTATCTTCCCGTCTCCTGATCGGTTCCATTTTATACTTAGTGATACTTATCATACCTGTCCTTAAAACTATGGATTGAGATAGCATTAATTGTGTGCATTTGTATGCATGTGTGAATGTATGTATATATGGATGGATGTATGCATACACTATCCACAGCCTTTAACAAGAGAAACAAAACACCAGGGCTTCATCATACCACTACCACCCATTTTCACCTATTACATCAGCTGTTCCGTAACAGTAAAATAAACTCAGAGAGGGGGAGATTGCCAACCTTCTTCTCCCCTATCCCTTTTAAGTGCCTCATTCTCCGTGCATTGAATTATAAATCGGTTATTATATTCTTTCATCACCAGGGATATTCCTCAAGGACACATTTTCCAATAATTCTTAGCGAAGAATCATTTATCTCTGACCTTGTTCGGTGAAGGATCCTTTCCAAAATGAAACATAATAGAGATGAAGTCACATTACGTAATCCTTGCTTATAGTTCGGTTATTCGACTGAAGGAGGAAAATTGGACAAGTATAATTGAAGGCTAATAGGAATTTCTGTATTATTATTTGATCTATGAAACCTGGCCACCAAGGGAGCAAGCTAACGCTACCAAGTACCAGTCCCAATGTTTTATAAATGAAAAAGGGTTGATGTCAGAATAAAAATTAGACACAAGGCTCTTAAGATGCTAGTGAAAACCAGCGACCCTATATAACCATGGAAAATTATGTCAGTGGTCACAGATCTCTGAAGACCTTAAGTATTGATCATAGTTGCTATCATCGAAAATAGATCTCATGAAGATTCTGTTCTATCACTCACCTCATATATTCCAAAATGTACTCCATGCTACACCTAAGTTGTCAGGGGTAAATACGTGAGAGGTGCCACTAACCCCTCTATTTTATCCGCAAGTGGCTTTGGTGTAGGTAGGAGTTGTACTAACCATCTTGGGGAGTTGAACTCAGCGCCCTCTGGATGGAAAGTAGGTGTAATATTAATATATAGTTTGCATTCTATAAAACCTGGCTTGTTTTTTGAAGATTTTGATTGTTCTTAAAGCTCCCATTATATTTTTATGAAATGGTAATTTTTTTTTTTTCTCTCTCTCTCTCTCTCTCTCTCTCTCTCTCTCTCTCTCTCTCTCTCTCTCTCTCTCTCTCTCTCTCTCTCTCTCTCTCTCTCTCTCTCTCTCTCCTCTCTCTCTCTCTCTCTCTCTCTCTCTCTCTTACCAAAGCTTCAATATGCAGCACCCTTTTGGAATCCGCACTTGATAAAGCACAAACAGAAACTGGGAAACATTCATAGACATTCTACGGAACTGGTGACAATTACAAGGAGAAGTGACGGAGTTAGACTTACCATCATTTGAAGTTAAGAGGAAGAGGGGGATATGATGGCGTTTTTTTTTCCTAGTTATAACAGAGTGAACATGGAATGATATTTTTTAAATGGGGGCTCTAGAACTAGATGTCATAATTTGAAGCTTCGTAAGAAAACCTCTTTGCAGGATGTTCGAAGCACGTGTGTAGTGTAAGAACAATTTATAACTGGAATTCTCGAGGAAGTAGTTCATACTAATTGCATTCATAGTTTTAACGACATATATGATAAGTATTCTTGTGTATAAAAAAATGAAAGCAATCAGGAGACGGACAGTTACGAGCATAGGGGTCTTTCCGGTAAGCACAACTAGGTAATTACAATTAGGTCATTACACTATCCACAACCTTTAACAAAACTAAAGTACTAGGTTCAGCATACTATCACCTATCTTCACCTCTTACATAAGCATCTTTGCGACAAAAAAGCATTTAGGATGGGGGAGAATGCCAACCCTTCTCTCCCTTATTACCTTTAGTCGCCTCATACTACGTGTATGGTATTAACAAGTGGCAATTTTACTCTTTCTT
>JAXCGZ010002055.1:25000-32500 GCA_037179515.1 Halocaridina rubra | reverse complement strand
ACTTTTTTTTATTCTTTTTATTTATCTTATTGTTGCAATCTTTTTTTTTTTTTAGTGTGTCACTGGGACGGGCCAAGAAACTTTCCCTCAATGAGACTGGACACAAAAATTCAAGAAAGAATACAAAGTGAAATAGAGATATGGAGTGTTGTGACTTGTCAGATGTGAATAGAGAGTAAGAGATGTGTAACGAATATGCCAAAATATCCGGTATAGATGTAGGCATAGATAAAGAACAGTAAGTGAAGGGAGACTTCAGCTGTCCTGGCCAGACCCATATAAGTCCAAAAGACCTTCAAATGTAGTATTTGTTTCAGACACTAAAGAGAACAATGGTAGGGTTTTTGAGTGGTCTAAATTGTTTCCTTGCCTTTGCCATCAGCCAGATCATCAGTGATGCGTGAAAGTTGAAGAACTTCCAGCCGCCCTTCCAGAAAATCTCAGTGTGGACGATTCCCGGGTGAACACTGTTGGTAGTGACTCCTTAAATATGAAATAGAAATATTAATTCATGTAAATACACACACACACACACACACACACACACACACACACACACACACACACACACACACACACACACACACACACACACACACACACACACACACACATATATATATATATATATATATATATATATATATATATATATATATATATATATATATATATATATATATATATATATATATATATATATATATATATATATATATATATATACACGATTTTAAGTGTGTGTTTTAAGTAAAGAGTAATATGTTTTTTCCTACTCGCATATTAAAAGTGCAAGCGGTAATACTACTCAATAAACAATCTCATTAGCTGCATTTGTCAAGTAGCATGAGTTTCTTTCTGTTGAAAATGAAGTTAACTTTGCTTTTCGTTGTCGGTGATGGAATTAGTCATTTATTTGGATCACTTACAAATTGTTATCAGTTTAATTTACCTGTACCACGTAGTCTGTCTGCTAATTCAACGGTGAAAAGTATATTAGCCAGTTTACTCTGTCCATAGGAAAACAGCCATCCAGGGAAGGACCTTCTGCAATAGTTAAGGTCGTCTGCGTCCAGGGAGGTGCACATCCAGTGGGCATTAGAGGTGACGTTGATAATTCGGCTGGGGGCACTGGCTTTCATGAGACCTAGAGCGACGCGGAAATGCTACGTGTGAGTTTATTTTATTTTTTTATTTTTTTGCTTTTTTGGGGCTTGCGAGTGCTTTGGGGATAGGGTGACTGTTTTGACTTCTCTTGGTTTGTAAGTAGTGGTCATAGTTCACCCACTTATTCAACAAAATTAAATAGCCATAAAAAAATACTTGTATGTTTGAAATTGCTTATATTGTCAGTCGATGAAGCAAAAATAAATTAATAATGTTAATGCTGTGATATCCTTAAATAGGAGAATTTGGATCAAGAGAATCTTTTCTGTATTACAGTCATTGTGACTACTAGAGTAGTGAATTATGTCGTGTTCTTTTCTACTTGTGATTTGTTATATGCACGTAAATTATAATTAAATCTTTCACTTCCTAACCTAACCATGCAGTCTACTCAGTCTCAACTTTATCTATTAACGATTTTTCTCACAAACATACAAATGCAATGGTCACAATCCCCTGTGGGGTGACCGAGTAAAAGAGCACACATTCATCAAAAGGTATTATACTTCTATTATTCCTCTTAGCTCCTTGGGGATCAAGGCCTGTCACAAATCCTTCACCATCACTACCCTGCTTGCTTCAACCACAGGGTAAATGGGCAAGGATGTTCTGCCTTGAGACACGACAGGCGCTAATGGTGTATTCACTATAATATGAAGTGTAAAAAATTAAAGTAAAAGCATCTGCTTCAAATCTTAGAGACCCCCCTCCCCTCTCTCCCTTCCTTCCCCCATTCATACTTCAATTATGTCAGCTTGGAAGGCTCACGAATGGACATTAAGTATTGGAAGTGAAAAACTAGTTACTTAACGAATGGACATTAAGTATTGGAAATGAAAAACTGGTTGGTTCTCGCATGGACATTAAGTATTGGAAGTGAAAAACTAGTTACTTAACGAATGGACATTAAGGATTGGAAATGAAAAACTGGTTGGTTCTCGCATGGACATTAAGTATTGGAAGTGAAAAACTAGTTAGTTCAGGTGAAAGTGTCAAAAGGATTCACCAGTGGTGTCCAATTTTTTAGCCCCTCGCAATGAGCTGGAAAAGGATGGTTATGTTAGACCTTATTTAAGTGGATCATTAATCATTATCATGTGTGTGTGGGTGTGCGTGTGTGTGTGTGTGTGCAGGTATATGTATATGTGTGTGTGTGTGTGTGTGTGTGTGTGTGTGTGTGTGTGTGTGTGTGTGTGTGTGTGTGTGTGTGTGTGTGTGTGTGTGAGGTTCCATAAACAGACCTGATGACTATTAAGTAATGAACATGTAAGAAAAAAATAAAAAATATGAAATCAACAGCGCAAGTATAGTTACCTAAGAGTCTATTTGCTCGTGGAAAATGTCCGTAATGACCAAAAACTTTAACAACAAAATTTTGAGAAGGAATGTGCCTGTTAATGGTTCAATGCATACTTTAAGACTTTGAAAAATGCGATAATGGCATAATGGAGCAGCACGTAATAGTTTTTTTGTGTCGCTATTAGACCCCGTTATGGGGGTGAACACAGACAGAGTATGCCTGAGGAATTAACGCTCGATGCCTTTCCTAACGCATCACGGTGGGCTCAATTACGAGGCTAGAATGGCAGAAATTAACAAGAGCTTGAAGTGCAGAAGACAAAAGCGTAAATGTTTACATTCACACCCACAGTTAAGAAAAGCATCTAGTGAATATTAGTGTAATGTTAGGTTAGCTTAGGTTGAATTGGTATAGTAAATTTACCTCTAATTATTAAACGAGTTGATAACTAAGTTAATTTTTAACGGTTTTAATATATTTGTCAATGTTTTGTTTTTAGATTCACACTCTTGGGGTGTGAAAGTAAATATTTGCCCCCAGAAGGAAAGAAGTACCTATATTTAGTTCCATAAACACTCTAACAATCTGGAAAAATAATTCATTATTATGAAAAGAAGAAAGTAGAGGGACTTACCCAATAATATATTTGTGAGCAGAAAATGTCCAAAATGATTAGTTGCCATAGTAATCTCTAGGCCATCTGGCGTGGTCTTCTTGGTCATAAAACCGGGACCACCTGCATTATTTACCTGGAGAAAGATAGCAACACCTGCATTATTTACCTTGAGAGAGATAGGAACACTTACGTTTTTTTACATGGAGAAAAAAGGAACGCCTTCATTATTTTCCTTGAAAAAGATTGGGACACCTGCATTATTTGCCTGCAGAAAGATAGGATCATCTGTATTATATACCTGTAGACAGATAGGAGAATCTGCATTATTTACCTGGAGAAAGATACCTGTAGACAGATAGGAAAACCTGCATTATCTACCTGGAGAAAGATTGGAACTCCTGCATAATTTAGTAACTCTTGCATTATTTACCTGGAGAAAGATTGAAAAACTTGCATTATTTATCTGTAGTAAGATAGGAACACTTGCATCATTCACCTGGAGAGAGATAGGCAAAACTGCATTATTTATCTGGAGAAAGAAACACCTGCATTTTTTACCTGAGGAGAGATAGGCAAACCTGCATTATATATCAGGAGAAAGAAACACCTGCATTTTTTACCTGAGGAAAGATAGGAAACTTGTATAATTTACCATGAGAGAAGATGCTTGTATTAATTGTAAGCTTTTTTCTATCACTGCCAACTTATGAATGTAATTGTTGCTTTCATCTGTTTATTAAATTATCTAATTATCACCTATATCTGAAATTCCATATGTTTAGCTTAATGGTATTAAGATATTCCATATTATTCATTCAGAGATGAATATACAGTTAATTGGTTTTGGTTATTATATTGCCACTGCATGGCTATGAATAATATATCTTTCTTTTTAAATGTACGATTATTATTTTCATTAAGCCTTTAGCTTTTTATTTATATATTCTGTTTTTGCAAAGAAATATAATTATACTTGTTTTTTAAATTTAGTTTTGATTATATGTAATTACCTAATTTTAATTACATAATTTTGATTACGGGAAAGAGCCCCAAGCTCGTAACTTCCCGTCTCCTGATCGGTTATATTTTGTACTTAGGGATACTTATCATACCTGTCCTTAAAACCATGGATTGACTTAGCATTAACTATCTCCTCGCTTAGCGAATTCCAATTATCAACTACTCTTACACTAAAAAAAAGTACTTCCTTACTCCTGCAAAGAAATTTCTTACGAAGTTTCAAACTATGACCTCTAGTTCTAGTGCCAGCCATATCAAAATATCAATCTCTATCCACTCTGTCATAACCATGAAGGAATTTAAAATCTGTCATCATATCCCCCTCAATCTTCTAGCTTCGAGTGATGGTAAATCTAATTCCCTCAGCCTCTCATTATAACTGAGATTGCGTATGTCTGGCACCAGTTTCGTGGCATGTCTTTGAACTTTTTCAAGCTTAGCTATGTGCTTTTTCAAGTGCGGATTCCAAACGTGGGCTGCGTATTCAAGTTTTGGCCTCACATAGGCTACATAAATATTCCTGAACATTTCCTTGTTCCTGTGCCTGAAGGCTACCCTTACATTTGCTAAGAATGCATATGCTGCTCTTACTATGCCATTTATATGCATTTCTGGAGACAAATCTGCCAGTATTTTTACTTCTAGAGTTCTCTCGTTCTCAGTCTCTTGAAGTTCTACTCCTGCCACCGAGTAGTCAAGCTTGTGCCTTCTTACACTTGTACCCATTCTCATTACCTTACATTTTGAAGTATTGAATTTCATTAACCACTTTTCAGACCACTCATGCAGACTAATTAGATCTTCCTGATGTTCTCTACCGTTGTTCTCGTTTCTTACTTTCTTTACAATCTTATCATCACCTGCAAACATATTCATGAATGAATTTAAACTCTGGTAGGTCATTTACATATACAAGAAACAAAAGTGGCCCTAAAACTGAACCCTGTGAAACTCCACTACTAACTGTTCTCCATTCAGGTACTGATTTTCTTACTCTAACCCTCTGTTCCCTTCTTTCTAAGTATGTTTTTATCCATTTCAAGACATTTCCACCTATTCTTACTATTGATTGCAACTTCCTAATAAGTCTCCCGTGTGAGACAGTGTCAAATGCTTTCTGGAAGTCTATTAATATACAATCTGCCCAGCCTTCTCTTTCCTGTAAGATTTGGTTTACCTGATCATAGAATTCTAATAAGTTTATTACTGTTGATCTATCTTCTCTGAAACCATGTTGTCTCACTGACAAAAAGTTGAAGGATTCCAAGTGAAGAGAGATATGTTTCCTTAGTAGTTTCTCCATAACTTTGCAAACTATGCTGGTCAAGGAAACATGTCTATAGTTTAGAGCCGTATCCCTCCTTCCATTTTTGAAGATAGGTATCACGTTCACTTGTTTCCAGCATCTTGGAATCTCCCTTGACTCCAGCGATATTTTAAATATGATACTTAGTGCCACCGATATTGAATTTGCGCATTTTTAAGTACATGAGGGGATATATCTTCAGGACCTTGTTCAATTCTTTGCAGATCTCTTCATCCGTCTCAGTGATGCTTCCATCCGCTCTTTTAAGCTTTAAAACCTGTTCTTTAACCTTCAGTTTTCCTATGATAAAGCTGTGGAAAAGCTTAGAATTTTCTTTAGCCTTTCTGGTGATGTCCCTTTCATTATCTCTCCCTGCCTTTCTTCTTTTACTTAGGTAATCATTTCTTGCTCTTTTATAGGTCTGCCAGGCATTTATGTTTTTTATCCTCCTATACCTTTTCCAACATTTGTCTCTCTACTCCTTAGCTCTTTTACACTCATTATCAAACCATTTCTCTCTGGCATGAATACACCTACTTTGGTGACAGGTATGCAGCAATCTACTATCTTCCCATTTTTCTCACAAAAGATGTACATTTGTTGTACAGATTTGTTGTAAAATAAGGTCCTCCAGTCAATAACTGCAAAAACCTCATTTATTTTGATGTAATCTCCTTTCGAATAGTTCCTCCTCATGTCCTCAGTGCCTCTACTCTCAGGCAGAACATATTCATTGATATACTCCATCAGCAACACACAGTGGTCACTCCATCCAATTGGTGGTTCATACTCAATTTTTTCAATCCAACACGTTATCTGTGAATATTAGATCAAGTAGTGATGGCTCATCCCCATCCCTGGCCCTTGTTGGTTCCAGTGCATTTTGGTGTAGGAAATTCCCTTTTACGCAATCTAGGAATCTTGCCCCAAGTGAGTCCTCACAACTGTGTGGGTCAAGATTTATCCAATCTAGCTCTCTATGATTAAAATCTCCCATAATCAAAATACTACATTATCTCTCCTATGCAACGTTAGCAACTGAGTTTATGACTTCAATAGTACCTATATGACTTTTCTCATAAACTTCTAGCCTATGTTGGTTCCTTGGCATTAACACTAATGGTCTTAGACAAATTTTTAATGTTTTCTAGTAACTGCTAGAGCATGGAACGAGCACACTCCACTGAATATCTCTGTTTATTTTACATCCTCTTCCCAATCTCACTCGTGGCCTTTTCTAACATTAAATTAAAATTCTTGTTCAATAGGCCTATGCTATGGCCAGGGAAAACTCATTATCGTATGAAACTACATAAAATATATAATTATTTGTAATATACTGGGACTGGTAATATACTTGCTCGAGATTCCATCCTGGTAAAGGGGTTGGATCAACTTTCACAGTCTCATGTCATTACCAATTAAATTAGGCACTTATTTGGAGAGTCGGTGATTTGCTAAAGATATACCTGATTATTCAGCCATTCATTTGTGGATCAACGACTGTACGTGCTAGGAGAGAGGGCTTGGTCAAGGCTGTATGGTAGGCATACTGGCTCTAATGCCATCACAGTCCCTTGCCTCTCCCATTCATAATAGAGACTTAACCTTTTAATCAAGATTCGAAACCACAGAATGCTTCATAGTACACCAGTATACATAATGAAGCTATACTC
This sequence comes from Halocaridina rubra, assembly GCA_037179515.1. Lineage (NCBI taxonomy): Eukaryota > Metazoa > Arthropoda > Malacostraca > Decapoda > Atyidae > Halocaridina > Halocaridina rubra. The sequence goes on along the minus strand of JAXCGZ010002055.1, from coordinate 25,415 downwards.
TAGCCTGTAGCAGAGAGGGTTTAACTTCTTTTAAAACTATTAGTACTCTAGTCAGTAGCTTCTTATTGTCAAAAATGTATGTTCAATCCCTATTTATGGTATGAGTTTCATATATATATATATATATATATATATATATATATATATATATATATATATATATATATATATATATATATATATATATATATATATATATATATATATATATATATATATATATATATATTATGAATAGTTATGGCTACGTAAAGAAATTGAAAGAAATTTTGAGATCCTAAGTACATAGTACTTTCAAGTGTATCACTTATCTTAAGATGGATTTGATTTGTACAAACAAATGAGATGATATATATACATAACATTCCTTATCTCTTTTTCCCTTGTTTTGTAGTCGCCGTGGCTCAATCGGTAG
>JAXCGZ010002055.1:0-15000 GCA_037179515.1 Halocaridina rubra | reverse complement strand
ACTGTTATATCACAGTACAATATGAAGCAAAAAATGGCCCATAAATAAAACACAAAAAGAAGAGAAGATGTACTATATATTACGACTGGACTCCAGTCCTCTTCAGGTACAAATGTACCTGAAGAGGACTGGAGTCCAGTCGTAATATAAAGTACATCTTCGCTTCTTTTTGTGTTCCATTTATGGGCATTTTTTTTGCTTCATGTATATATATATATATATATATATATATATATATATATATATATATATATATATATATATATATATATATATATATATATATATATATATATATATATATATGTATATATATATATATATATATATATATATATATATATATATATATATAATATATATATATATATATATATATATATATATATATATATATATATATATATATATATATATATGAATAATTTTTACCTCAGCCGGGACTTGAACCTAGGACACATAATTACTGTGCCAAGGCGCTACCAACTACTCCACAGAGGATTTAAAAGCGAAAAAACCTTACAGCTATATCTGCTATACTAGGAATGAACGCATTCTATCTGAATGCAACTCTGTTCCTATTACAGTTTCCCCCAACCTCACTCATGGCTTCGTTTTTGCATTTATTTCAAATCTCAGTCTCATTTGTGGCCAACAATAATAAAATAAGCACATTACCCTATGTGAATACATGAATATTTTTTACCCCGACCGGGACGTGAACCTAGGACACATAATTACTGTGCCAAGGCGCTACCAAGTATACCACAGAAAGTCTAAAAGGGAAACAAAGCTTACAGCTATATTTGCTATACTAGGAATGAACGCATTCTATATGAATGCCACTCTGGTCATATTACAGTTTCCCCCCAACCTCATTTGTTTCTTCGTTGTTGCATTTAATTCCAATTTCAATCTTATTTGGGACCCTCAATAATCAATTATGCACATTACCATGTGTGAAAACATGAATAGTTTTTACCCCGACCGGGACTTCAACCTAGGACACATAATTACTGTGCCAAGGCGCTACAAAATACACCACAGAAGGTAGCACCTTGGCACAGTAATTATGTCTCCTAGGTTCCTGTCCCGGTCAGGGTAAAAATTAGTCATATATTCACATATGGTAATGTGCTTATTTGATAATTATTGTCCCAAATGAGATTGAGATTTGAATTAGGTGCGAAAACGAAGCCACGAGTGAGGTTGGGGGAAACTGTACTATGAACAGAGTTACATTCAGATATAATGCCTTCATTCCTAGTATAACAGATATAGCTGTAAGGTTTGTTTCCCTTTTAGACCTTCTGTGGTGTAGTTGGTAGCGCCTGGGCACAGTAATTATGTTTCCTAGGTTCAAGCCCCGGTTGGGATAAAAATTATTATTGTCTTCACATATTGTAATCTGCTTATTTGATATATATATATATATATATATATATATATATATATATATATATATATATATATATATATATATATATATATATATATATATATATATATATATATATATACATATATATATATATATATATATATATATATATATATATATATATATATATATATATATATATATATATATATATATATATATATATATATATATATATATAATTTAATGTGACAACATTTTATCACCAATGAGTCAAGTAAATTGTGTGTTTTGACTCTTACAAAGGGGAATGCGACCAGAGTATAATGTATAATGTTCATTCTTACATGGAGATTCTCATTAACCATTTCTCAGTTTGCCCTTCGGCATACACAGACTTACCTATGCGTGATTATGCAAAATATTAGTATAGATTTACCTCCTATTTTATATAATATGTTTATTGATATTGAAATTATTGAACACTTTCAACTTATTAATTTTAAAAAAATATACATTTTTCAGACATTCTCAAATATATGCAAACTAACTCTGATAATTAATTTCTGAATTCTTGCCGTCGTGACCATCTACAGAATGCAGTACTTTTCTCTGATTTTTTTTCAATTACATAAATAACAACATTTTATTATAATCACAGTTTGCCTTGAAGTGACGCTTAGAGGCCTGCCTTGGTGTATGTCGCTATTAGGCCCTATTCGGATGGAGGTGGGCACAGACACATTGCAGCCGGGGAATTAAGATTGTATGCCCTTCCTAGCGCCCGCATTTAGCTTGAACACGGATTTGCTTTGTCTGAAGAGAGTGCTCTAATCGCTGACCTACCGCGGCTTCAATTTTTTTTATATATATTATCAGTTGAATATTTCTTTGTGAATTTATACCCTCTTCAGGGCCAAATAAGCAAAACAGGAATTATCACATAACCACCATTTTGTAGCTCAGCAGATCTGTGTTTAGTTTAAGCCATGGATTCGAGTCCCAAATTCTGCTTTCTAGAATAATTCACCTAACATCTCTTATCCAGAAACTCCATGAGAGATATAAAGGAAAGGAGAGGATAGGGGAGCCTCTTGGGTGGTAGTCCATGTCAGTTCGTTAGGGTTGGAGATTATTAGATGTTGGGAATCACTTTATGTATAGCTCTTTTCGTCTTGATACATGGTTAAAGCATCAGGCTTGTTGCTTGCCTTGACGCTGCTGATTAGCCCTACAGGAATGACATAGTCAGTACGCTTGGAAATCAACCAGCGTTGCAGGAAATGCTAGAGGATGATTTTGGGCAATCGTCCCCATCAAATGCCTTCGGGTCTCTGCTTCCGGATTTTTTCTCAGGTTTCTTTCCTAAAGCCTTCCGCACTCCCGTGTGTGCCTGCTAGGCAGTAGGAACATTGTGGTAGCAGACATTTGCCTTATCTGTCACATGTGTAACAGTAATCCATCTACTGGGGGGGGTAATCATTTCAACATGGTGCCAGTCTCAAGGTAGGATAAATGCATAGGGTTGGTGTCCGAACAAACAATCAAGCAGACATTTATTTTTATTTTGACATTAGTTTTCTTCTACAAAACTAAGAGTACACTCATAAGTAGACATGTAATTGAGCAAATAAGTAAGCGGGTGATACAAACACTTACAAGAGAAATATAGTTTGCCTATGAAATTGAGAAAACCTTGAATGAACAAGTGTGTATACAATTATCAATTTACAATGAAAAATCAGGTAAATGAGTAATGCTTATACATCACTGTATAGAATAACAGCATCAACAACAACAACAATAACAGCAACAACTACAACTACAACAACAATAACATCAACAACAACGACAACATTTACAAAAAAAAAATTGACAGTAAATAATAATGAATCAGTTTAGAGTGAAGGATACATACTTTACGCACGTCTGGCCGTAAATTATATGTCCGAAACCAACGACTTGACGCCAAAATGCTTAGTGAGAAACAGCGACCTCATATGATTATGGGAATAATTGTCCTGTGCTTCGAAAGTAGGATCAACGAACACAGGAAAGTCTCATTAGAGAATCACATTTTACGACCAATGAGGAATATCTCTATATAGTAGTCACCGTGGCTCAAACGGTAGCGTCCGCGACTCTGAGGCATCAGGTCGAGGGTTCGCGCCCCGTCATGGTCTGAGGTTAGCAAGGGCATGCACTCAGAAAAGATTACAATTGCCAAAACAAGTCCTTTGCAAGACGGCAACCGTCCTAGCCCTAGGTTGAAAAGGGAGTCCGTGACGTAAAACCGGAGGAATATCTCTATATCGTTTAGAAAATGGTATATTATATGCCAACTGCCATAGTAAGATGGTACACCGCTTTTCATTTGATCAGCAAGGTGAAGCCTCCTTGAGTCTGGTCGGTACTTGGATGGGTGACCCCTTAGGAACGCCAGATGCTATTGGCATACGCTGCTTCTAATTCGATCAGAGAGGTTGAGCCTTTTTGGGTCTGGTCAGTATTTGGATGGGTGTCTGCTGAGAAACACCAGATGTTATTGGTATAGAAGGGGACCACCACATTGGTAGAGTGCTTGACCCGGGAGGTGACGAACCCATGTTCAAGCCCGCGGCGGGGCGTTAGGAAGGTCATCCAGCTTTATTTCACCGCTCTTACTCCGTCTGTTGTCACCCACAACAGGGGACTAATTATGACACAGGAAAAGTAAAAAAAAATATCTATTTTGCACCGTACTCCCATGTCATATTGGATAGCAGTTTATCTCAAACTTCTTAGAAACTAGTGTTTGGTTTTACCTGAAATATTTGGATCCGGACTTGAGACAGGCACTAAGTTGAAATGGCTTCTTCCCCCTTGGGTTGGATTAGTTTGTGAGTATATACTAGCGTGAATTATTGATTGGCATTGTATACAAGATGAGCAAATGGTGAAGTATTTGTCCTTTTTTATTCATGAACGTGACATCGCGACAGTCATGACAACTTTCCTTATTGGACCCGGGCATCAAGAAAACACTGACATGAACAAAAAGTAAAAATTTTAAGGACAAAGCTGAAAGAATATTCGAAGTATTGAACCCCTAGAGATATGGCGCGATTGGGCCTCAGATGACGATATATCCGCTTTTTTTATGGAAGATAGGTTATAAGAATTAGAAAAGTCAGAGGAAGGAAGAGAGTTCCAGAGTCTGGAGGTGGATGAGCAGAAACAGTCACTGTACCGACCAGTCCGCGAGCTACATATCCTCACACAGTACCTGTGAGATGAGGCCGCTTGGCGAGTGTTAAGCGGCCTCAGCAGAGGGAAAGGAATTCAGCTTGCCAACTCATCAAAGCAGCAATTGAAAGGGATTATACCTTACGGCGAAGAGAGACAAAGTCAAGACTGGAAGTATGAGACAGGTCACTGATGATTCTGATTGCTTTAAGTTCAACACTGTCAAGGAGATTAAGAAGAAGCACCCCAGATTTGTAAACACTTTTCTAAACAAGATCAGATAAGACCTTTATAGAGTTTAAGTAACTGTAAAGAGGAAAAGTAATGACGCAAAAGAAACAAAATCCCCAATTTTTTTAGATACAGATTTAAAAATTTGGATTATGTGACTCCTCCGAGACAAGTTAGAAGCTATCTGGATTCCTAATATGCTAGAATTAAGAGGGTAGATTTCCTTTTACCATATTATTATTATTATTATTATCATTATTATTATTTTTATTATTATTATTATTATTATTATTATTATTATTATTATTATTATTATTATTATTATTATTATTATTATTATTATTATTATTATTATTATTATTATTATTATTACTATTATTATTATTATTATTATTATTATTATTATTATTATTATTATTACTATTATTATTATTATTATTATTATTATTATTATCTGGTGTCTGTATTGGCCCTTAGGCTACGGTCACACCAGAAGCAAAGAGCGGGGAGGCTTGAGCGGGGAGGGAGACGCGACATGATGAAACTCATTAAATTATGTGGGTGACTACACTGGATGAGTGAAGAGGTATGTCGCTTTCCTTACCCTCTTCACTTGATGCTACGCGATACAGTATGTCCCAAAATGACGCGCACTGCCTAGCGACATCCCTAGCTATTTTCATAATTTTCATCATGTCGACTCAACAAATTATTAGAGACGTTGACGCTTCCTATTTGGACAGGCATCGCGATGACGCTGATCTCGCCGCTCATCGCTCAACGCTACCTCCCCGCTCGTCTCGTCTGGTGTGGCCGCGGCCTTAAGGTTTTCGTGCTTACATCCTTATCTAATATACCATAGCAGGTACCAAACCGATGAACTATATGGCAGTGTTTATATAAACACCTGTAAATACGTATTAACAAATGATTAAACACACACCTGCATATCAATCAGTATAAGCATAAATAATTAAAATATATATATATATATATATATATATATATATATATATATATATATATATATATATATATATATATATATATATATATATATATATATATATATTTTTTTTTTTTTTTTTTTTTTTTTTTTTTTTTTTTTATGCGTCAGTATTACTCCTCATTTGATGGGAGATGATACAGACAGATTGCAGCCGAGGAATGAAGGCTAAATGTCTCTCCTAACGCCCCGCGGAGTGCTCGAACACTTGCCGATTCGAACATGAAGTAAACATTTAAGTAAAACAGTTATTCATTAGTATCTGGTACATTAAAACAAACTGAGATATTTGTGTAAGTGAGAATTATCTCTTCATATAAATTGTAGCTATTTTCCCTACCAATGAAGACGTCATCTCTCTTGATTTGTTAATAATGTTTTGCGTTTTTGCGTAAATGAAATATATGAGAAAAAATAATTATACCCCAATAACTTTTAAAATAATAAAGGAAGATTATTGTGAAAATTGAGTTTTTTTTCATGTTAATTTATATGTAGTAGGTTGGTCGATTGCACCAGCCGCCCTTTGCGATACTGTAACTATTGGTCTTTTGGACTCAAATAGGACTGTCTAGGACAGTTCGATGTTAAGTCTTCCTTCAGTTACAGTACTTTTTCTATGCCTCTATCTACAATGTAGATTCTTGGATATTTGTTACATATCTCTTATTATCCCTTCGCATCTGACAAGTCATAACACTCTCCATCTCTGTGTTTTTTTACTTTATGTTTTCTTTGTGCCCAGGTCCGGTGAGGGCAGTTTTTTTATTTTTTTTTCTGGTGTCACACTCAAGAAAAAAATATTTTGCTTCTTTTCTCAACAATCTCATTTATATACATATTTCTTTATTCATGTATGTATGTATGTATGTATGTATGCACTTCGTCATTCTATATGATTTTATAATCATTTCTCATTATATGTTTTCTTACTTAATTATTTATTCATGTATTTATTATGATGTTAAGAGACCGCTTTGATTTGCAGTTAAGATGCTATTTGGTATACATATCACAACTTCTACTTAGATTTTGAAAATCATATATAAGAGGAAAATTTTGTTGATGTATGACTTGCCTCTCTCTCTCTCTCTCTCTCTCTCTCTCTCTCTCTCTCTCTCTCTCTCTCTCTCTCTCTCTCTCTCTCTCTCTCTCTCCTCAGCACTGAATGTGCATTATTTGTAGCTGTCTTCAGAATTGTTTGTTTCTGGTTTTACGTCACGGACTCCCTTTTCTACCAAGGGCTAGGACGCTTGCCTTCTTGCGAAGGACTTGTTTTGGCAGATGTAATCATTACCCTGAGTGCATGCCCTTGCTAACCTCAGACCGTGACGGGGCGCTAACCCTTGACCTGACGCCTCAAAGTCGCGATCGTTACCGCTTGAGCCACGGTGACTACTTGTAGCTGTTTTCAGAATATAATAATTCATTCTTATCTACAGCAGCCTGTTTTGGATTTTGCCAGCAAAGCCATTGCATAGCGTTAGAAAGGGCATCCAGTCTTGATCCCCAGCATCAACATAGGGTCCCTGTAATTCGTCGCTACTTGGGACCATAAAATCGTGACTTATAACGAAAAAACGAATAACGAACGATACCATATTCCCCATTAGTCAGTGTATTAGGGCTCTAATTGGGACCGACCATCCTTGATTTACTAGTACTTTGGATTACAAACCACTATAAGATGAAAAGTTATACATAAACATATGTAAATATAAATTAGAAATGGCAATAAAGAAAGAAAATATGAAACTGAATAATATAACTGAAGGAAAAGCCTCGCAAGGCATTTGACAACTAAAAGAAGCAGACATGATTGGGGAAGGGGGTAGCGCTGATCGGTGCTGGAGGACGGAAACTTGCTTTTTCTAGCAACAATAATGTCTTCTTTTTTTTTTCACTAATAATAATAATAATAGCAATAATAATAATAATAATAATAATAATAATAATAATAATAATAATAATAATAATAATAATAATAATAATAATAATAATAATAATAATAATAACACATGTAAAGAGAGCGTGAGATAGAACTTTTTTTTTTTTTTTTTAGGATGGGATTGGATAGGAGGGGAAAAAAGGGGGGAGGGGATTAGGGATATAAGGGGAATTGGAGGGAAAAGCACGAAAATTAAATAAAGTAAGAGAGAAAAAAGAGAGGGGCAGACCCTCGTGCTAAGTTTTGATCTCTTATTCAGATTCCCACTGACGAGTTTCAGCAGGTGTATTAGATGGTGTGTTAACAATACAGAAATTATTATTATTATTATTATTATTATTATTATTATTATTATTAGTAGTAGTAGTAGTAGTAGTAGTAGTAGTAGTAGTAGTAGTAGTAGTAGTAGTAGTAGTAGTAGTATTGTGATAAACTGAGATGATAGCCCAAAGCTCTCTCTCTCTCTCTCTCTCTCTCTCTCTCTCTCTCTCTCTCTCTCTCTCTCTCTCTCTCTCTCTCTCTCTGAATATGTGTGTAATGCCATGTGCCATTAGTGTCATTTATTGACGAAAACTCGAAACAACGGGGAATATCTCCGCATTGCCTCAAAGTATTGACTATGAATAAGTGAAATTACTCAAAGCATGGCGGGACTATATGTGATATGATGCTTTCGTACAATGTGCACATTCCAAATGTACTTTTTGGTCATCTGTTCTTTGTGTACATCCGAAGAGTACTTGTTACGAATATTAGACCATGTAAATAGGTCTTAGAAAATGGTAGTCATAGTAAATAGAAAGAATACCTCTTTGCACTGAAGATCAGATTAATTTGCTTTTAATAGGCTATTGCTGAGGAAGGATATTAGTCTATTCACAATAGAACGCTGATAATTTTAGTACCCTAGTTAGATTGAGGATAAAAAAAGTAGATTTTGCATTGTGGTTTTCTTTCTTTATTTCCTTTCTAACATTGCACTGTAAACTAAGTACAGTATTTACTATTGATCTGTTCTATATGAAGACCCACATTCCTACATTTGCAATAATAGTAATAGTCTATTACTGCTACACCTCTAATGACTGCAGTACTATCGATGATTTAATTACTGCAGCTGTAAATATATCCATGTTGTTCGGCAAAACTATTGACAAATTCACACCGTTTGACACAACTATACACGAATTCCCTTTGTTTGGCACTTATATTAATAATTCTGAGCATATGTTCTTGCTAGGCTAACTCAAACAGTTAGAAAACGACTTGAATGTTCTTGCATTAACAGTGTGTGTCGGATTCTTGCCACTTGACCGTTTTCTCGCTGATACTCCACAATTTCCGAGCAAGGACATGATTTTTCCCCAGCGAGGATGTTCTAGTTTCCTGTTAGGAAGGAAATTAATGTTGAATTGTTTTTTATGTTGTTTTCTTACTCAGGGAGATGGTAAGGATCATGGAAGATCTGTAGGAGTTGAATTAGGAAAGGACATTATGGGTTAAGAGGTTGCAAATGTAGTATGCGGTCTACCTCACTATGATTACTGTATTGTACCCTAACAGACCCAAACTAAATTAAAACTAGCCACGTTATGTTACTTAAGTACAGTGAGGCAGCACTTTACTTTCTATAAGACTCAGAGGTGACAGAAAGAGGTAGGAAATGGGGACAAAAATTTTTATTTCTATATCAGTGATCATACAGACAATTTAATTAATTTCAATAACTAAAGCCACATTTGATTAGTGAACCTGTAATTTTTTTCTCATGATCTCATTATTGAACACATCGCATGTGCAGAATATGTAGGTGAGAGAAATTTAATCATTTTTGTAGTAAGTGAGAAATAAGCATCAATTATATTCCTTAAAATTTACAATAAATATCAAAGGAGAAAAAACTCTACCTTGCAGTCTACGAAATATTTTCCAGACACTTTTTCTACGTCTTTGGAGACTGCCAAATAGATAGAAGGCTGAGCACCAAGTTGGGCATCCTGGATAAAAGAGAAGATTGATATTAAAATACTTTAGGAGGTCGTGAAGGCTTAGTGGTAAATCGCACAAGTTGGGACTAGTCTGGCTTTTGCGAGTTTGATCCCGCCATGGGACGTTAGAATGGGCGTCCAGTCTTGATCACCTACATTCAATCTGTATCTGTCCACCCCATGCACATGAATACTAACTGTGATTCATAAAACCGTAACATGAAAAGAAAATGTATTAAAATGCTTCGTACAAGGAGTGTGGAACATTAACGCTGAATTTGATTTAATTTAACTGGAGGGATTTTCTGGTTTTTAATATATTCCATTTAGAAAGGAAGTAGTAAATAATGCATTCCTCTGTGATGATGTCTCCTTATGTCAAGTACCCAGAGATTTCTTCACAATATTATATAAATACACACACACACACACACACACACACACACACACACACACACACACACACACACACACACACACACACACACACACACACACACACACACACACACACACACACACTACATATATATATATATATATATATATATATATATATATATATATATATATATATATATATATATATATATATATATATATATATATATATATATATATATATATATATATATATATATATATATATATATATATATATATATATATATATATATATATATATATATATATATATATATATATATATATATATATATATATATATATATTAGTTAGCAAATAAAACGTGAGATATATTTGTTAAGTGAAATTACGATGTTTTTCTTCATTTGGAACTTGTAGGTATTATTAAGAAAGGCAAAATGATTCTTAATTTTGTAATGAAATGGGATCGTAAATACATCCAAACTTATTCTAAATAAAATCCAACAAACTGAAAAAATGTCAGCAAAAATGAATAGATTAAGACCTTAAGCTTTGCCAAGAACTGTTATATATAAGTGACTTAAGTGGTAGGTTATTTAATGATTCTTTTATTTTCGTTATATATATATATATATATATATATATATATATATATATATATATATATATATATATATATATATATATATATATATATATATATATATATATATATATATATAGAAGGCAACCGTCCTAGCCCTTAGTAGAAAAGGGAGTTCGTGACGTAAAACCGAATCATATATATATATATATATATATATATATATATATATATATATATATATATATATATATATATATATATATATATATATATATATATATATAAGTGACTCAAGTGGTAGGCTACTGAATGAATCTTTTATTTGCCGTCATTATGTTACTGTTATGCTCCATTCGAATGGGTTGGAAACAGACATACTGGAGTTGTTAGGGGATTAGGGCTGTATGACCTTCCCAGCTCCTTGCAGTGGGATCGAATCCGCGTTATTCGCTTTCCGACTCGCGCACTCTACCACAGAGCCACAGCTGTCTCCATGAAAATTATCTATATAATTAGATTGATTAAACGCAATAATTTACCTCAACCAAGAACAACTATATGAAGCTCAAGTTGGCATTACTGCAATCGAATTTACTTTTACAAAGTGAAAAAGAAATTCCTTCTCAGAAGTAGGTGGATTAAGAGAAGTAAAATCTACTTTAATTAAGAACCACTATGTACAAAAGTAGATGAATTATGTCAGCAGAATGTACTTTGATTAAGAACTACATCATGAGCCTTTCTCGTATCATGAGACGAATCAAGATATTAAAGCTTAGTTTAACCAAGAACGACAAAATTAATACTTACTTTAACCATGAACCACAACATAAAGCTTGCCACGTAGTCAAAAACTCCCCAACCATCATTCCATACTAGACCAGTGTGGACTAATCCTGGGTGAACACTGTTTGCTGTCACACCTACTCAATGAGAATGTAATCAAAATACATATTTATTAAGGTAATCATCCACCCAGCTCTTCTGAGCTATAAGAAGAGGCAGATGAATCCGTCAAGGATGCCTGTCTAGGATGAAACACATCACAGCACTTTATGGGAAACCGCTACTTATAACCACATACGCCAAGAACAGAACATACACTCCCCGAGAGCTTTGTGGGAAAGTCCAGGATCGGCATTGCTGGTGTACCCCCACGGCTTTTTCACATGGCAAGTCCCCTCACGCACGTCCATGAGAGTTTACTAAGCTACCAGGTCCGAGAAATCACTTTGGCTTGTGCCTGACATCGTCATTTCTTACTCTAATTGTTCTAGATACACCATCCATACTTCTCCAACACCTCATTTCCATTAAATTCACTCTGCTCTTTTCATCCTCTCTTGCATCCCAAGTCTCTGTTCCATACAATGCTGTCGGCTCAATCACACCTTCATGTATCCTTCTCTTTGCATTTATTCCCAAATATCTATTTCTCATTACACTTTTCAAGCCATCTAGACATTTACTCGCTTTTTCACTCTATGACTTACCTCCGCATCTACTTGTCCATTCCTTGATACATGCGACCTCAGATACTTAAAACACTCAATTTCTTCAAGCAACTCCCCATTCACTCCTACATTCCATATGGCAAGATTAACACTACTCGATCAAGTACTTAGTAAATGTTGAAAGCTGTTAATATTATTTAGATTTATTGATGGATCTTTACTAAGAAAATAAAAAAGAGAAACGTTAGTCTACAAAGTGAATAAATTTATTAATACACAACTTATACCTGCAAATGGCGACGCCTATGCTAACTCTATTTGCGGATGAGAGTATCATCAGCAGTTTATATTACATAGGCGTTCAGTGCCTCTGACACTTACTAACAGTGCCATCATATGTATTTAGTTAAAAGAAATTGTCTTTGCCATTGGAAAACTGTTTACCAAAGAGCAGAATATGCAAAGCGTAATTTAATATTTTATGTTTGTGTATCTTTAGATACTAGCCACAAAATTACCTCCTTCGTATTTCCCTGCGTTTTATGAAAGTCAACAAAATTTGGCGGAGCGAGGTGACTGGGATTCCCATATTATATATTTTCATCACACAAAGGGGTTTTGTTCTGTTTTTTGCATTGACTTAGCCATCCCCCTTTATGAAGGGGATTGTGGTTTTTGTATATAGAATGCTAGACAAGAGTCTTATGACTTAAGATTTTATATAAATTTTCAAAATCCTTTTCAGACTTCTAGTCACAATTCTTATCCATTTTACAAAGCCTTTTAACTTTTTAATGTAAAAAATTTTATCCAGTTTTCAAGTGCATAACTGAAATTCTCGAAGAGGAGTGAACGATGTATATCAGTTTCTGGTGAAGTGTATGCTTTGACTTGGCCACCCCTTATAAGAGGGATATTGACCATTTTACACGTATGTATGCATGTATTTGAATATTGTCACGAAAATCTCTATTATATTGTCTAGAGGATTCTCTACAAAGTACCGTACATTATTTTTTCCCTTATTAAAAAGTCTTACCTGTGCCTCTCAATTTTTCTGACAGCTCCAGTGTAAAGAGGATGTTACAAAGTTTACTCTGCCCATAAGCCCTCAGCCAACCGGGAAAAGCCCTCTCTTGGTAGTTAAGATCATGTAAAGCTAGTGTTGTACACGCCCAGTGAGCTACGGAGGTAACATTGATTATCCTTGCTGGTGCACTCTTCTTCATCAGACCTTGTGGAAAAAAATAATAATAATAAATAAATAAATAAATGATGATTCGGTTTTACGTCACGAACTCCCTTTTCTACTAAGGGCTAGGACGATTGCCTTCTATAGAAGGACTTGTTTTGGCAAATGTAATCGTTACCCTGAGTGTATGCCCTTACTAATCTCAGTCCGTGACAGGGCGCGAACCCTCAACCTGCCGACACAGAGTCGCGGATATATGTGAAGATTTGTATATATCACTAATATATTGGAAATAATATATAGTTTTACAACTATACTTTTGGGTTTGATGTTTATTAAGCTAAAGAAGTATATGATATTCTACTAGCTATTAACTCAATATAATGACGCGCCGTTTTATGTCACAATTAGTCCCCATTGGATTAGGGGTGGACACTGATGCGCTGGAACTGGGATATTGAGACTGGATGCCCTTCCTAACACCCCTCTGTGGGACAGAACCTTTATTTATCACCTCTTGGCGTTTGTGCTTTACCAGTGAGCCACCGCGGCCTCCATAAGATATTATCTCAAAATAAGTTTTTTAAATTATATACATCATTCTTTAATAAGTATATAACCCAAATACTAAGGAATTTTATTCTGTATGAAACATGCGTTCACAGCTAATTATATATATTAAAGACTCCACTGACAGAATAACTGTTAAGTTTATCAATCCACTTGTATGAATGAGATTGATATTATATTTCATGATTAAGAGAGATTCCACTGAGTTGAGAAGCATGTGAATATCCTCATTTGAATATGGTCTTTAATGCGCTTACACATAAGGAGTTTTTACCTCGATAGCTGAGTAATTCCTAAAGTGATCACATATATTTTTATTAATGGCATGACTTAATCATTCTTGAGCCGAGATATTTACAATCATGAGGTAATCATTTCTATTTTATTTGTCAGATTGTGTGTTCTAATATCTCGCGCCCCGTCACGGACTGAGGTTAGTAAGGGCATACACTCAAGGTAACGATTACATCTGCCAAAACGAATCCTTCTCAAGAAGGCAACCGTCCTAGCCCTTGGTAGAAAAGGGAGTTCGTGACGTGAAACCCAACCCATCCAAATCCATTGTATGTTCTAATATCAAGGGAATTATTTTCATGTTTTGAGACTTTATCTTACAAAACCTGTTGGCTGTCGACATATCTAATGAATATTTTTTTTTATGACATTAAACTAAACAAAGGTAAAAAAGTTCATTTATCAAAACATTTTAACTTAGCTGTTGTTTGTCCTATTCTGTGTGACTATTAATTCCCACTGTTGAAATGTACAGACTACAGAGACACATTTGAGATGGGAAATGAAGGTTAGATGCACTCCTAAAAGGGGGTTTATACGGTCAAACGGTTCGTCGAACGCTGTTCGACAGACAAGTGTTTGAAGTGATGTTCGAACGTGTGAACGGGGTATTTGGTTGTCGAACACGTGTTCGTCAAACGGTTCGTCGAACGCGGTTCGACAGACAAGTGTTTGAAGTGATGTTCGAACGTCGTGAACGGGGTATTTGGTTGTCGAACACGTGTTCGTCAAACGGTT
>JAXCGZ010002054.1:102500-120853 GCA_037179515.1 Halocaridina rubra | reverse complement strand
TATCATGGAACTGGAAAAAATTTACTTCTTAAACTTCCCCTCTTTGCCATATATTATTCAGTTTGCAGTTGAACTCCCTTCCTTGAGTATAATTTTCTCTTCTATTAAGACCATGATTAATTTGCAAGTTGATATCATAAAGCCTTTCTCCACGATGCAAGTAATGAAATCTTCTCTTTAATTGTAACTTCATTTCTCCATTATCTTAGTTCATGCACAAGCTTGAAGTTATATCCTTGTATTTCCTCAGACAATTTGTGTTTTTTGATATGTGGACTGCCGAAGGGTATAGCCTATGCTATTTTTTTTTTCAGGTTTTGCATATATTGTCTTTTAGTCATGTGCTACCTCCCAAGTCTGCTGTACATTCTGCCTTGTCCTTAGATTGTTATTTTTTCTTTAAATGTTTTAGGTGCCCGCACCCGTTGAGGGCAATTTTGTATGCTCGACCCGGTGTCATACTCATAAAAAAAAAACTAGTCATAATGTCAGAACTTCTCCTTCCCTTGAATGTCTTCATAGCTCTGAAGTGATAAGATTTTGCAGACAATTTTGGACTCTGAATCTGAAGAGTCTCCGGATCCTTCTTGCGTTCATTACAAGACATATCAGCTCTTAAGTGCTTTCCTGTGCTATTTTTAGGAAGCACGTGCATACAGCAGTCAATACTTTCCCAGGTATCACTCATATTCAGGTTGGAAGATTCTTTGTGTCTTCTTCCACTCTGTCATGGTCCTGACTGTTATTCGAAGTTTTATGTTAATATATCTCAGTATCTTTCTTATGGCCAGTAGCCTCCTAGGCAGGGTAGGTAGCGCAAGTGACCTTGATTTGTCCGGTCGTCGGTTCGAGATTCGTCACGGTCTGAGGTCAGAAAGGGCATTTTCTCAGGATAATGGTCACACTACCAAAGCTAAAGTTCTTCGAAAAGGAGGCACCGTCCTATCCCTTAATAGAAAAGGGAATTCTTGACGTAAAACCGAGTCATGGACTCGTATTCAGTCTCTAAGCATATGCTCCCATGAAGAGACTTCTCATGCGTTAATGGCATAATCGCCTGAAAACAGGCAAAGCAATTCAAAGAAATCTCTGTTCTCCATTTTACTAATGTTTTAATATTCCCTCTGAGGGAGAGGGGTTTGAGTACTTCCTCATTGTTCCCCTACGCATCGTAAGAGTCGACTGAATGGGGCGGAGAGAGGGAACTGGGAGTCCCCTCTTATGTATTTTCTCTTCCCAAATAATCAGAGTAATATGCCTTGACTCAGTCATTCCCCTTATCAGGAGACAAAGGGCTCATGTATATAGATAGGGAGAGTGACACTTATTTTTTGTCACCAGCTTTTACCCATTATAGGGTCTCCCTATTAAAGACCCCTGAAGTCAAGCGACCTCCTCATCTCGAAGACATTTGGTTGACTGTTCAGAGTAGGAAATTCCCTTCATTCATCCTGGGATGTGTATATAGACACCCTCATGCACTCAACGACACCTTTGATTACATCTCCGAGGTATTTCGGTCTGTCTGTTTGAGGAGCAAACCTCTCATTATTATAGGCGACTTCAATGATAATCTCCTTCTTCCTAATAATGAAATGGGGAAATTAATTCAATCCCTCCACTTAAATCAGCTTGTGAATAAAGCAACCCGTATCACCGCTAATTCCTCCAGCCTAATTGATCTTATAATTACCAATACACCTAGTTTTATAGTTCACCACGATGTCTTACCTTGTCCTGTAGGAGACCACGAGCTTCTAATAGCTACAGTTAATGTCAGGAAGGAAAAGAGACCGCCAATTGTTAAAACTTTCCGATCTCTTGAGAATTATTCTCAAAATTGTTTCTGTGACACTCTTCTTAATGAATACAACATTTTAAATTCAATACTAACTACAGATTGTGTAAATTATCAAGTTTCTACTTTTACTGATGTTTTTACGAGATGTTTAAATGAATGTGCCCCTCTTACAACCAAAGTCATGACACGCCCTCCTGCCCCGTGGATTGACTCTCAGTTAAAAGAGCAAATGAAAAGGAGAGATGACCTCCTAAGGCAATTTAAATCTGATAGACAAATCTCCGAGATGGAAAGAGCCTATAGAAGAGAAAGAAACCTTACTAAAACAATGTTGTCCGAAAAGAAGAAAAATCATTTCAGGGAAGAATTTTCCAAGTATAAGGGAAATATCAAAGGCACTTGGAATGTTATAAAAAGAATAATTCCTGCAAATAAGGAAATCTTAGAAAATTCTGACCTTCTCAGTGATAATGTGGAAAAGCGAGTGAATGATTTTAATAAGTATTTTGCTAAAATAGGTAAGTCCACATATGAAAAGTCCCAAGATAATAATGACTTGATTATTAATCAACCACATAATTGCCAGCCTCCAGCTGAAAGAAATATTATCAATAATTTTAGACCGCACCCAATCGATTTAGTCACACTTATTCTTATCATAAAGAACCTCAAACCAACAAACTCTTGTGGTTCCGATGGGATACAACTTCGCTTCCTAATTGACTCATTGCCAGTTACAGTATTTTTCATTTTAGTCATTGTTAATACATCCATTGTTACAGGCATTTATCCTAACCTCTGGAAGCATCCCTATATCATCCCCGTTTTTAAGAGTGGAGATACTAATAATGTTGAAAATTATAGGCCAATCTCTCTTCTCAGCATTCTGTCTAAAATGCTTGAGAAGGTAGTTGCCACCCAGTTAATAAATTTCCTTGAATCAAATTGTCTATTATGTGAAGAACAACACGGTTTTCGGCCTAAACTTTCGACCGAGACGGCCCTACTTAAAATTACTGATAAAATTTATAGTAATATTGAAAATAAGAAAATATCACTTTTATTATTGTTAGATTTGTCTAAAGCATTTGACAGTGTACACCATCAAATTCTAATGAGAAAACTTTCCAAAGTTTATGTTGACTCATTTTGGTTCGAAAATTATCTGAAAGATCGAATTCAATCAGTTCGAATGGGCTCGACTCTCTCTTCTTCTTTAGATATCAGTTTTGGCATTCCTCAGAGTTCAATTTTGGGTCCTCTGCTTTTCCTAATATATGTTAATGATTTACCTCAATTTATAAGAGATTGCCTACTTGTTATGTATGCTGATGACACCCAGATTATGCTTACTGGTGACATTGATAGAATTCCTGAAATCTTAAAAAGGGCTGAAGATATATTAAACTGTGCCAAAAGTTAATTTAACAGTAATGGTCTTTTACTGAACGAAAATAAAACTAAATTCGTTATTTTTGGATCAAATCAATACCTGTCCCGCATTCCTGAGAACATCAGTATAAATTTCAACAATGTTTCACTCTTCCCATCTAATAAGGTTAAAAATCTAGGAGTTATTATGGACAGTACCATGACATTTAATTTTCATATCGATGAACTACATAAAAAAGTGAACGGGACCCTTATTTACTTGAACAGAGTCTATGAAAGATTCGAGCCTGATTGTAGGGTAATTGTAGTACAAACATTGATTTTAAGTATTCTCAACTACTGTCTGAGTGTTTGGGGTTCCACGACTAAGACCCAGATGTTACGAGTGAAAAGGCTCCAGAATTTTGCTGCAAGAGTTGCCATAGGGGGGGTGCATAAATATGATCACGTGACTCCCCTCTTTGAGAGATTGGGTTGGCTAAGGATGGACATGAAGTTCATATATAATATCTGTCTTTTAGTTTTTAAAATAAATCATGGAATATTACCGGAATGGCTCTTCTCATTGCCAACAGTTAACCAAGTGCGTATCAATAACGTCAACACCAGATATCAGAATTCTCTTTACGTGCCCAGAACTTCCACTGATATTGGGGCAAGAGCCTTAAATGTAATGGGCCCGAGACTTTGGAACTCTTTACCCGCAAACTTAAGAAGCTGCCAAACATTACCCTCCTTTAAATCTCATCTTTTAAATCACCTACTTAATAAGTGATTTTAGTCTCATTATTATCCTCCCATTGGGTAGACGAAGTGTACGTATGCCTATTTTAATGTGTAAATATTTTGATTTTGTGCTTTGCAAATTTCATTTGTTTTATTTTGACATTTTACATTATAATTTGTAATTAGATTAATTATCATGTAATAGCCATTTTTGATGGAATAAAGTTTTTGACTTTGACGTTGACATTCCTGTCCCGCTTATCCTATTCCCTTTAGCCTCCACCTCCATATCCATAACCTTCCTCCAAACCCTCTGAGTAAAAAGATAATAAATTTCACTTACTGAATTACAATGCTATTGTCTCTACAGGTGTTTGCCATAACCAGAAAATTGGGTATTCCAGTACTAAAATTCGGGGGAGATATTTATATTAATTAGGAAATTAGTTTTTCCAGCACCAAAGTTAGAGTTATAAGTTCATAGATTAACAAAGGAATTAGATATTCCAGCACCATATTCAGGGGAACATTTTCTTGGAATGCCAAGGAAATAAGATATTCCACTACCAAAATTAAGGCTATAATTTCATAGATTAACAAGAAAATGAGATATTCCAGCACCATAATTAGAGGGAAATTTTCTTGGAATGCCAAGGAAATCAGATATTCCAGTAAAAAAATTAGGGTTATAATATCATAGATTAACAAGGGACTTAGATATTCCAGTAAAAAAAATAGGGGTAAATTTTCATGGAATGCCAAGGAAATTAGATATTCCAGTATCAAAATTAGGGTTATAATTTAATAGATTAACAAGGATATCAGATATTCCAGCACCAGAATTAGAGGGAAATTTTCATGGAATACCAATGACATTAGCTATTCTATCAGCAGAATGCGGGGAATATATTCTTGGAATACCAATAAAATTGCATATTCCAGCACCAGAATTAGGGGGAATTTTCATGGAATATCAAGGATTCAGAAAATCTAGCACCAGAATTAGGGGAAAATTTCATAGCTTAACAAGGAATTTAGAAATACCATCTGCAAATACTGCAGGTAGCCTTCAGGAGACGTAAGCTCTGATTGTTGTACCAGAAATAAAGTTTTCCAAAGTCTATATTTAGATACCCCATTTGCTGTCATCAGACTATAGAGTATGGTGTGCAAAGTAATCATAATGCGTACCCCATGCAAATTTATCTCTTAGGTATCGTGGTACGTACACCTAACCCAATTAGAAACCTCTGAATTAAAGGAGTTTATTTTTTTTTTATTGGTATTTGTGAATTTGAAGTCCATACCTACCTTCTGATATTAATTTTTAGTTAGGTGTATTGAGGAATTTTGTTTATTCGAGAATTAAAAAGAGGAAGAATTTTCGAAGAGAGATGAGAATGCAAAAGACGATTGATCTCACTGACAGGCTGAAAAGCCTTCCTGAGAGAGGAAGTGAGAAATAAGTAACTAAGTTACGTTAGGCACTAGGTGTATGGAGGTCGAAGATTCTCCTCCCACCAGTTAAAAAAGTTATTCAAAAACTGAAATCAGAGTTTTCTAATTATCTATGTAAAAAGATCAATTTGGATCGCCAGTGTTGTTAGATGCAAAGGGGAACATTTAAAAAAAAAAATTCATATCCGTCTGAAATGATGTTGAACGTGAGGAGAACCGAACCCGCCCTGCAGGCTACATGCTCTTACCGGCTAAGTTACTACAGCAGATAAAATCTGGATATTGCAGCACAACCAACACATACCAGCACTTTCCCCGTCGTTCTAATATAAAATATGAAATAAATGATTATTTCACACGGAAAACCATTTGAATAACCTCTTTTTCGTGTCCAAATCAAAGATTGGCTTCATTTCTACAGTTACCGAATTTTTCTAAGTGTATTTTAAGATTCAACAATGGCTTGGACCAACTTAGGGAACATTTTTAACAGACTTGGTTACAAATGGGTTTAAAGTTAATACCAAAAACACTCACTTTAAATGCAATTTTAAGTTATATTTATATCATAGTTTAGTTCTTCGTTGCTGTTATTATTATTTGAACTTCATAGTGGAGTCTGTTAACGATGCTGATCAGGGTTAACTTGAGTTTTAAGAATATTCAACTATCAAACACCTCAGCTTTAACTGCATATACGACTTGCCATAAAAAAAGGGAGAGAGAAAGAGAGAGAGAGAGAGAGAGAGAGAGAGAGAGAGAGAGAGAGAGAGAGAGAGAGAGAAATTATACTCTCTCTCTCTCTCTCTCTCTCTCCCTCTCTCACACACACACGAGCAGCTAATAAAATAATTCTCTATTTTTGCGAATATTGGTAAGAGAGAGAGAGAGAGAGAGAGAGAGAGAGAGAGAGAGAGAGAGAGAGAGAGAGAGAGAGAGAGAGAGAGAGAGAGAGAGAGAGAGAGAGAGGCATAATATTAACCCATCTACGAACTCACTCACACACACAAATACACTCAAACATACATGCACACACAAACGCACGCACATTTTGATACTTGAAGCTTCAGAACTAGAAGCCATAGTTTGAAGCTTCGTAAGAAAACGTCTTTGCAGGATGTAAGGAAGTACTTCTAAGTGTCAGAATAGTTAATGACTGGAATTCGCTAAGTGAGGAAGGAGTAAATGCTAAATGCATTCTTAGTTTTAAGAATAAATCTGATAAGTGTTGGTGAGTAAAAATGAAACCAGGAGATGGGATCTTTCCCGTGAGCACACATAGGTAAAAGTAATCCTTTTTTACACGTCACTAATTGTCCCAATATGGGGATGGACACAAGGAGTGTGGTAGGGGAATTAAGGCTAGATGCCCTTCCTCGTGCCCCACGGTGGGTTTGATCGAGGGTGTGTCAGCTCGCGGATCATGACTCTCACCACCTGGTCACCATTGTCCTCCTGAGCACAAGTAGGTGATGTTATGTGTTCGGTTTTACGTCACGGACTCACTTTTCTACTAAGGGCTAGGACGGCGCCTTCTTGCGGAGGACTTTGGTGAATTAGGTCAGTACGCAGACATACACACGAACAGGCAATAAACAAGATATGCTGAATTTACTCTTTACGAAGAGGGATTTTCTTATGTTACATTTTTTTTCAATTTATCTATAAATGTTAGACGATTCTTAAAAAATATTTTGTATGACATTTCCACACACATTGGGCTAATCTTACGAATATATTCCCACACATTAGATGAATATTAGAAATATTTCCACACATAGTGGTCGAATCTTAATATTTCCACAAAATTCAGTTGATTCTTTAAGATACAGCCACAAGCGTGAGATGAGTAGATTAACTGTACGAATATTTCAGCTAACAGACGAATTATAAGAATACTTATCATTCTAGCACCTTGACTTATCATAAGAATATTTCCACCTAGACGTATCATAAGAATATACCCACCTAGACTTATCATAGCGTATTTCCACCTAGACTTATCATAGGAATATTTCCACCTAGACTTATCATAAGAATATTTCCACCTAGACTTACATAAGAATATTTCCTCCTAGGCTAATCATAAGAATATTTCCACCTATCTTATAAGAAGAATATTTCCCCCTATTCTTATCAGAAGAACATCTCCACGAAGATTTATCATAAGAATATTTCCATCTAGATTTATCATAAGAATATTTCCATCTAGATTTATCATAAGAATATTTCCACTTAGACTTATCATAAGAATATTTCCACCAAAACTTATAAGAATATTTCCACCCTGACTTATCATAAGAATATTTCCTCCTATTCTTATCAGAAGAATATTTCCCCCTATTCTTATCAGAAGAATATTTCCACCTCCACTTTATAGAAGAAAATTCCCGCCTAGACTTATCATAAGAATAATTCCACCAAGACTTACCATAAGAATAGTTCCACCTAGACTTATCATAAGAATATTTCCACATAGACTTATCATAAGAATATTTCCACAAAATTTAGACGAATCTTAAGAATATTTCCAATAAAACAATATGTGAATCCCTCCCTAAGCCAACATTCATAAATATTGTTAACGGACTCCGGTTGAAAACTTGAGGATATTGGAATGAACTTGAGGCAATTTCCATTTACTCTCTCTCTCTCTCTCTCTCTCTCTCTCTCTCTCTCTCTCTCTCTCTCTCTCTCTCTCTCTCTCTCTCTCTCTCTCTCTCTCTCTCTCTCTCTCTCTCTCTCTCTCTCTCTCTCTCTCATGCGGTATCCCAAAAACAGATTCTTTCTTACAACACATGAAGTTTAGAGGTTATAGGAAAAAAACAGAATATCAGCCTTTGTGTAATATTTTCCTTAAGACGCGCACGCATATATATATATATATATATATATATATATATATATATATATATATATATATATATATATATATATATATATATATATATATATATATATATATATATATATATTATATATATATACACATACTATTATCTACGAAAAACGTGTTGAACATTAGAGGAACCGAACTTACATCTCAGACTACATGTTCATGCCAACTTACGTACTGAGCTACCACAACATATAAAGATCTACATTTAGAACAACCAACACATGGAGGCACTTTTCCCGTCGTTCTTATATCAACCTGTCAAAGTTGTACAGGGCAGAAAGTTGCTACAGTTTTTAGATGTACTTATTTAATAAGAAGGGGGTTAATCTAATAACCTAACCTAACCTAACTTAGAGTTAAAAATCCTGTTTTGGCACTTCATGAATCGGAATTCACATAATAAAATCAACAGATAACTCATATGAACTCTAATTAACCATTAATCCATTCCTTCATTAAAATACAGTAAAATGGCTTCGTCTAAACCTGCAGAGTTTTTTTTATTTCATTAATTCACTAACGTTGATCATCCGATATCCAATATGCATATCTCGACGGACTGGACTTTTTCTTCCCCCGAGACAAAAGCACATATCGTACTCTTGTTATTTTTATCATTGGCCAGTTTTTTTCAGCTCTGAATTAAGTCTATTGGATTTTCCCTGAGTTGGCATTAAAATGGCTTTGTAAGAGAAGTGTGTAAATTTCACAACTTCATTTCTTTAATTTTTATTCATTGAGGTCCGAGTCACTGTTCAAATAAATATATGATAACTTGTGAAAGCATAAAAACAAGTTCTTGCCCCTGGCCGGGATTCGAGTCTAGGACACATTAGCAGTGTGCCAAGGCATTACCAATTGTAATTGTATCAACATAGGTCAAGAGCCAAGAGAAAACTCTCAACTGACCGCAGGAGCTAGGGAAAGAATACACTCTACACAATAGCTTTATTCATATTACTCTCTCATCCCAGCATCACTCGTGGCTTGTTTTCATATATAATTCAGATCCCTGCTGAATAGGCATCCTGATTGATCAGATTATCAGAACATGTAGTTGTGCATTAATTTAGGTGAATAAATCAAGTTGAACCACCCTTGGGAGCCATGTGTAATAACTCCACTGAGCTGTCGAGGAATACATGTAACACTTTAGGTGTTTACATAAACCTGGACAAGGTCACCTTGTCTCAGCAGATATATTATTGTTATAACTATTTTTGTGTTTGTATACACGATTAAAGATCTGGGTTTAATTTTCTCCTTGGAATTCTGGAGAAGAATGGACTATAAGCACTTCAGTAACCTTTTTGTGGTGTTAGTTTAGTCATCACAGTTTCATCTGCCTCAGTTGTACAAGCGTTTGATCATCACTTGCCATGCTTCATTTGTGATGAAGGAGGCTCTTTATAATACCCTGAAAGTATGGATTATTAGCAAGCTTCTTGGTCGCTTAAAAGTATCCTTGAACTTCTCACCAAACTTTGTTTTCATCTTGATCATTTTATATGTGGATTTGACAAATCCTTGTCCGCGTAATTTGCAGTTATATAAGAGACACATCGCTGGCTTCACAAAATGAGAGGTTTATGCTTTGTTTTATATTTATTTTTATTTGCAGTTATTACTACTTAAATTTACACGTACACGCTTTTTGTTTTGTTAAATTTCAAGTATGAAGGAAGGTCCTTTGGTTGATATTCATTGCGAAATTTGAATTAAATGCAGAAATAGCCTCGAGTGAGGTTGGGAAGAGAGAGTATCGTGAGCAAGGACATTCAGTAGAAAGTCACTGAGCTATTCCAAGCAGTCCTAAGACTTTCTATGTCTCTTCCGTGTTTGAAGTTTTAAAAGATTATCTTTTTTTTTTGTCGTGAAAACCTCGCACAATCAAATACATACACTCAACATCCTCTGATACCCACTTCTACATGCACAAGCATGTTTGCCATGCATTCATGAGATTCTTGTAAAAGAAGAAGAAACAAATGCGTAACAGCCACTCTGTTGTTGTTTGTATTGCTGTTGTTATTCTTTACGTTCCCTATGCTGTCTATCTGAGCAGCCAGGACTCCCTGATGAAGGCCACTACCAACCCTGGGCTATCACACAGGGCTCTCAGGGAGTGTATGTTGTGTTGTTGGCGCATGTGGTTGTAAGGTTGTACAGGCTTTCATAATCACAGACAAACAGTTGTAAGTTATGCTACCATCGGTTTCTCTTGTCTTTAAAAACATTTTAAATTTTACACGAATAATATTTGTTTGCTGTACCCTGAAGTTAGTAATTACACACACACACACACGCACACACACGCACACGCACACACAAGCACACACACACACACACACACACACACACATATGTATATATATATATATATATATATATATATATATATATATATATATATATATATATATATATATATATATGTGTGTGTGTGTGTGTGTGTGTGTGTGTGTGTGTGTGTGTGTGTGTGTGTGTGTGTGTGTGATTACCTAATTGTGTGTGTGTGTGTATACGTGTGTGTGTGTCGATCTGTGTACTTGTAACTCGCCGTCGCATCATTGTCTTCGTTTTTTTATCGGGCCACTGACTTTTAAAATCATGAATGCATTTAACATTTACAGGTTCCTCGCTTAACACATTCTGATAATTACATTATTCTTACACTGAAAGCGTATTTTCATCTATCTTTCAAAGAAGTTTAGAGTGTGTGTGTGTGTACACTTGCGCATTCAAGAGAGAGAGAGAGAGAGAGAGAGAGAGAGAGAGAGAGAGAGAGAGAGAGAGAGAGAGAGAGAGAGAGAGAGAGAGAGAGAGAGACTATGACTATCAGAGTAACAATAATTGCAGGAAAGGTACTGTAATATTTCATTTTACATAGGCACTCAAGCTAAATGGCCACCAATTGGGGTTGGACCAAAAAATAAAAAATAAAAAAATGAGAATGAAAAAGTAATGAATGGCGAGTTTTGTAAAAACAGAGAGAGATTTAAATCTGAGTGCTGGTCACTGGTGGATCGCAGATTTAAAAAATTCAAAATTGAAAAGAGCAGTGGTGCCTTTGTAATCATAAGGCTTCAGTAGAAGTTCCAGGTCTCTCTGTTTATAACCTCTGTGGCTCAGCACACTAAGCTGTGTACTCCTGTTGTACAGGTCCCAGGCTCGAATCCCAAAAGTAAGAGGTAAAATACTTGGAGTTATTGAAATGCGTGATGCATTACTAATATTCAATTATTATTATTATTATTATTATTATTATTATTATTATTATTATTATTATTATTATTATTATTATTATTATTATTATTATTATTATTATTATTATTATTATTATTATTATCATTATTATTATTATTATTATTATTATTATTATTATTATTATTATTATTATTATTATTATTATTATTATTATTATTATTATTATTATTATTATTATTATTATTTGGTAGGCGATCATGAAACATACATAATCAGATATACTCATGCTCACATTATCCAAATTCATTCAAACAAATAAATGTTGTCTTCTCTGGCATGGCTCAGAAATAACCAACCGAATGTCAGATCAGAAGAGAAAATAAAACAAGCAGGTGTCAGGGCCTTAAATGAGTGTCATCATCTATGATGAAAGTCCCTCCCTCCCTCCTTCCCTCCCACACATGGAATATTCAGAGTAATGGGTTTGGTAATGAGGAAGTTGTGGGTATTTACCTCTCATTTGTCACGTGCCTACGTACATATGTTATCTGCTTTACGTCATGGACTCACTTTTCTAGTAAGGGCTAGGATGGAGCTTTCTTGCGAAAGAATTTGTTTTTGACAGGTGTGATCGTTACCCTGAGTGAATGCCATTTTTTAGCCTTAGACCTTGGCGGGCCGCGAACCTTCGACTTGACTCAGAGTCATGAACGCTACTACTTTGCCCCGGTGACCACACGTGTCAAAATGCATATGACCTGGAGTCAGTCACTACATTGAACTAAGCCTTTTTTTTTTTATTATGACACTAGGATGGGCAAAGAATATTACCCCCATCGAGCCTGGGCACGAAGAAACACTAAGCAAAGAGAAAAGGAAATGGAGAGTGTTGTGCCTTGTCAGATGTGAAGAGATAAGAAATAATGTGTAACGAATATGCAAGTATATTCTATTTGTATATAGCCACAGAGAGGATCATGGAAAAAAATGCATCTCATTTTTCAATGAATGGTTAAGTCAATATGAAATTCCTATGAAGAGTCAAAAATGAAGAAAAATAAAGAGGGTGAAAGAGCCTCATTGCGAGGTCAATAAGAGGTCACTCTTGTCAAAAATGAAGAAAAATAAAGAGGGTGAAAGAGCCTCATTGCGAGGTCAATATGAGGTCACTCTTTTGGAGAAAAAATTAGGCATCATCCATCCCAGGACAGATCTTAAGATAGAAAAAATGGTCATAAGAGCAATATTGTCGCGTATATAGCATTATGAGGAAATTCTTCTCAAGAAGGCATAGTCCTAACCCTTTTTTTAGATAAGGGCGTCCATGACGTAAAACCGAGCACGTAGAGCATTATAAGGCAACATTAATTTTGTTTTCGTCATTTTAACAACTAATTTCCAGTTTTTCAATATTTTTTCTGATCAAGTAAAATAGAGTAACCCCGGAGTGCTCAAACCTTAATTATATTTACAAGGCAAATTACCTAACCTGACCTTATCTGACCTAACAATTTACAGGCTGCTTAATTTCTGGGGGTTACTCGTCTATACCTGATCCTTTTTTTTTTTTTAATCACTAATTTACACTAGTAACTATGGAATACTTACATCACTATTTTACCTAATTCTTGTGGGCTTAAAAAGGGCAATTGTAAAGTTGAGGCCCATAATTGATTTAGAGAATGATATTGGGTTGTTTCTTATAACTTTCCATGTGAAATTATAGATAATGATAGTTATTTTTGTCGGAAATGAACCCTCTTTAAGACATCCCCCCCTCCCACATATCCAATGGATATGACTCTCCGAATTGATTATATCACGTATGTTTAGTAACTCTTCACATCTGACAAGTCACAACACTCTCCATTTTCTATTTATCTTTGTTTATTAGTTTCATGGTGACCAGGGCGATGGGGGCATTTTAACTTCTTTTTCTTTTTGCCCGTCCGGGTGTACATTCAGTGTATAAAGGGCGGCTTGCACGGTCAAACGGTTCGTCGAACGCGGTTCGACAGACAAGTGTTTGAAGTGATGTTCGAACGGGTGAACGGGGTATTTGGTTGTCGAACACGTTCCGTGTTCGACAACCAAATACCCCGTTCACACGCTCGAACATCACTTCAAACACTTGTCTGTCGAACCGCGTTCGACGAACCGTTTGACCATGTAAACCCTCCTTAAGTAAACTGTGGAAGTCAACTTTATATTTACTTTTCTTAACCTAACCTAACCAACCTAATTATCTTAACTTACCTTAATGTTGGAAGGAAATTAGTAGTGTTAAGTAGAATAACTTTCTTTTTTTTTTTTTTTTTTTTTTTTACAAAATCACAACATCATATGCTTAGAAGTATCTCAAGATATATTCTCTAATATCAGTAAATAATATCCAGCTTTTAATGTAAATTTTCCTCGAGTAATATCTTAACAAATTAAGATGTATCTCAGAGCGATCTGGACAGAGCTGATACTAAACTCCAAAACTTCTTAAGATTATTTTCAAAAACAGCCCATTGAATCGTGCTTTTGGTCAAGGGAAAAAAAATTAATATTGGAAATCAGGCAAATTTAACGGAAACTCTTTATTTTATCATTTGTTTCTTTTTTCTTTTCATTCTTTTAAGAATGACCTTCTGTCAATATAGACATCAAAGATGCCCCTTAACTTTCCAATCTGCCTCTTTACATATCACCGAATATCCCCCTCGGGGTGAAGCGATATTTCCACTAATATCGGCGCATTTTATGCGGAGGTTTGTCTGTCTTCATGTATGTATGTGTATGTATGTATGAATGCATTTATATTTGCTTTTGCGTAATGTTATTTATATATGTTATTTTATGTATATATGTATTTCAATGATTATATATATATATCTATATATATGTATATATATATATATATATATTATATATATATATATATATATATAGTATATATATATATATATATATATATATATATATATGCTTGTATGTATGTGTATATATGTGTTTCAGGTTAACAGAGATGATAGGAATCTATACTTTGATATGAGTGTGTATACCATGTAGTAGGTGGGCCCATGGCAGCAACCATGTGGACTTAAATAAGACTGTCCAGGACAGTTCGATGTTAAATCTTCCTTCAATTACGGCTCTCTTTCTGTGCCTACATCAACACCGAATATTCTTGAATATTCGTTACACATTTCTTATTATTCCTTTACATATGACAAGTTACAATACTCCCCATCTCTATTTCTCTCTATGTTTTCTTCGTGCCCATGCCCGATGAGGGTAGATTTCTTTCTTTTTTGGGGGGAGTGGCCCGTCCTGGTGTCACAGTTATAAAAATGAAAGGAGAGTCCTTTGTTAGGTTTAAGGAAGAAATTATCTTGTGTAAGAATAGCTAATAAATGGAACATGCCGTACACGGAGGTTAAACTCTGTGTAATTAAAAATCAAATGAGAAATATGATAAGAGTTTATGAGTGCAATATCAAAATTAGCTGACGAGGAGTCGGGGAGCTACGAGCAATAGGATCTGTCCTTAGAGCACAGTAGGTAAATACAATTACATTTAAAGATACACACATACATACATGAAACAAGCAAATAAACAGGTTTTCATTCGAAGACATCTCAAAACTAATGAGATGAACATTTCATTTCCTCTGATATATCTAGGTTTTCAGTTTTAGTTTTCCTTCGCATTAATCATGTATATATTTCCATTTCCTTTTATATTTGTGAACATTATTACTTTGAAATTCTTCTTCTTACCTCAAGAAGAAGAATGCCAACATTTTTACCAGCGTGGTATCCCAAGTTCAAGAAAGTATGAACATATTTTATACCAGAAGCAAAAGAATGCTCAGTTTAAGAGACAATGAGATCTTAAAGGCAGAATGTTATGAAAATAGTTGTGGATTTTCAGGTGAAATTTTTTTATCGGAAGATTCAGAGTAATTCTTTGATAAGAATTGATGAAAATCGGATGAAAGAATCAGCTATCAATTGTTATTAGAAAAAAAATGGATAAGTCGTATAACATTCCGTGACATTCTTTCAATAGTTTTTGAGATTTATACCAAAGAAGAAATAGTTTTGCTATCTCATTCATATCCACACACACATACACACATACATACATACATACATACATACATACATACATACATTCATACATACATACATACATACCACACACACACACACCACACACACACACACACACACACACACACACACACACACACACACACACACACACACACACACACTTATACACAAATGCTGATGGATTAGCTGGTAAGGCAGTAGAATTAAAAGATAGGATTAACAACAGTAAGGCAGATATAGTAGCAATTACAGAGACTAAGTTGAGTGAGGACATAAACAGTGTCACAGTTTTTCCTAAGGGCTTCAGAATACTGAGGGTTGAAAGATCTGAGAGGACTGGTGGAGGGATAGCACTGCTCATAAGTGAAAGGATTCAAGTTGAAGAAATAAACTTGGCTATAGAAAGTGAGTTCAAGGAATTTCTTGTTGCTCGCATAAATACTGGGTCAGAGAGCATTATTATAACTGTTGTATACAACCCACCAAGGAACCAAAATAGGCTTGAAGTTTATGAGGAAAGTCATATAGGTACTATTGAAGTCATAAACTCAGTTGTTAACATGGCACGGGAAAAAAAATGTAGGATTTTGATTATGGGAGACTTTAATCATAAAGAGATAGATTGGATAAATCTTGACTCACACAGTGGTGAGGACTCATTCGGGGCAAGATTCCTAGATTGCATACAAGGGAATTTCCTACACCAACATGTAATGGAACCAACAAGGGCCAGGGGTGGGGATGAGCCATCACTACTTGATCTAGTGTTCACAGATAATGTGTTGGATATTGAAAAAATTGAGTATGAACCACCAATTAGAAAGAGTGACCACTGTGTGTTGTTGATGGAGTATATCATTGAAGATAGTCTTCCTGAGAGTAGAGGCACTGAGGACATGAGGAGGAACTATCCGAAAGGAGATTACATCAAAATGAATGAGCTTTTTGCAGTTATTGACTGGAGGACCTTATTTTACAACAAATCTGTACAAGAAATGTATGACATCTTTTGTGAGAAATATGGGAAGATAGTAGATTGCTGCATACCTGTCACCAAAGTAGGTGTAATTCATGCCAGAGAGAAATGGTTCGATAATGGGTGTAAAAGAGCTAAGGAGTGGAGAGACAAATGCTGGAAAAGGTATAGGAGGAGAAAAAAACATAAATGCCTGGCAAACCTACAAAAGAGCAAGAAATGACTACCTAAGTAAAAGGAGAGAGGCAGAGAGAGACTATGAGAGGGACATCACCAGGAAGGCTAAAGAAAATCCCAAGCTTTTCCACAGCTTTATCAGAGGAAAACTGAGGGTAAAAGAACAGGTTTTAAGGCTAAAGAGAGCGGATGTAAGCATCACTGAGACGGATGAAGAGATCTGCAAAGAATTGAACAAGGAGTTTCAGTCAGTATTTACAGTAGAAAATACCCCACCCCCTCAGATTGCAGTGATAGAAGCTAAAGGGCCGGTATTAGAGAACATCAACCTTACAGCCACAGAGGTATGCAAAGCGCTGATGGATTTAGATGTTCATAAAGCTGCAGGTCCTGATGACATATCCCCTCATGTGCTTAAAAATGCGCAAACTCAATATCAGTGGCACTAAGTATCATATTTAAAAAGTCGCTGGAGTCAGGGGAGATTCCAAGATGCTGGAAACAAGCAAATGTGATACCTATCTTCAAAAAGGGAAGGAGGGATACGGCTCTGAACTATAGACCAGTTTCCTTGACCAGCATAGTTTGCAAAGTTATGGAGAAACTACTAAGGAAACATATCTCTCTTCACTTGGAATCCTTCAACTTTTTGTCAGTGAGGCAACATGGCTTCAGAGAAGGTAGATCAACAGTAACAAACTTATTAGAATTTTATGATGAGGTAAGCCAAATCTTACAGGAAAGAGAGGGCTGGGCAGATTGCATATTCCTAGACTTCCAGAAAGCGTTTGACACTGTTCCACATGGGAGACTTATTAGGAAGCTGCAATCAATGGCTAGAATAGGTGGAAATGTTTTGGAATGGATAAAAACTTACTTAGAAGGAAGGGAACAGAGGGTTAGAGTAAGACACTCAGTGTCTGAATGGAGAAGAGTTAGTAGTGGAGTTCCACAGGGTTCAGTTTTAGGGCCACTTTTGTTCCTTGTATATGTAAATGACCTACCAGAGTCTGTAAATTCATTCATGAATATGTTTGCAGATGATGCAAAGATTGTGAAGAAAGTAAAAAACGAGAACAATGGTAGAGAACTTCAGGAGGATCTAAATAATCTGCATGAGTGGTCAGAAAAGTGGCTAATGAAATTCAATACTTCAAAATGTAAGGTAATGAGAATGGGTACAAGTGCAAGAAGGCCCAAGCTTGACTATTCGGTGGCTGGAGTACAACTTCAAGAGACAGAAAATGAGAGAGATCTAGGAGTAAACATACTGGCAGATTTGTCTCCAGAAATACATATAAATGGCATAGTAAGGGCAGCATATGCATTATTATCAAATGTAAGGGTAGCCTTCAGACACATGGACAAGGAAATGTTCAGAAATATTTATGTAACCTATGTGAGGCCCAAACTGGAATATGCAGCCCCCTTTTGGAATCCGCACTTGAAAAAGCACATAGCTAAGCTTGAAAAAGTTCAAAGACATGCCACGAAACTGGTGCCAGAAATACGCAATCTCAGTTATGATGAGAGGCAGAGGGAATTAGACTTACCATCACTCGAAGTTAGAAGAGTGAGGGGGGATATGGTGACAGTCTTTAAATTTCTTC